>PVIU01032891.1:0-13053 GCA_004026605.1 Ondatra zibethicus | reverse complement strand
GGGTGGGCCTTGGACTTCTAACAGGGCAGGGCACCATGCCCTCTTTCAAGGAAGAAGGGGGAGGGAGGAGGGGTGGGGGGGTAGTGGGAGGGGACCGGGAGAAGGGGAAGAAAGGAAAAAAAATTTATTTCTTTAATTATGTTCTTGAATGGAAAAAATAAAACAAAACAATGTATGGAAAAATAAATAAACAAATAAACAAAACACTAAAAAAAAAAGAAAGTTCTTTTTAGAAAACACTCCTGGTCATGATGGGGAAACCCACAGAGACATTTGAACCAAGCTAGAGGGAGCTCAATGACTCTGAACTGACAGCTGGGGAACCTGTATAGGATTGAACTAAGCCCTTTGAATGAGATTCACAGTTGTGTGGCTTGGGCAGTTTGTGGGGCCACTGGCAATGGGATCAGAATTTATTGCTAGTGCATGATATGGGCTTCCTATATTTTCTGAACTTACCCATCTATCCAAATCCACACCCTTTCTTTATCTTTCTCTTTAGAATACAAAGCATTCTGAACCAACCAATGAACCATCTTTCTAACTCCCGATTATGAAATCTAATCACATCTGGTAGATGCCTTCCTGGAAGCACCTAGATTTGCATTTGGCCGTGTGACTGAGCACTATAGCTTAGACAAGTTAACATGTAAAAGGGACCATCACACCCATTCAATGTAATGTATGTAATTTGAACACCAAGATAAGCTTCAGCTCTTCATTTAAAGTGCACTCTGTGTTACACCATCATTTCCATAGCAACCTCTTTCCTTGTATGTGATGATGTGCACTCATCAGGCATCCATATTCTGCAAACCTTGTGACTTATGAGGGGATTAGTAGACCCATCTCCCCTCTGTGCCCCTGTGCTGTTCTTCCTCTGTACACTGGCTGGTATTTCTGGATGATAGAATCCTGCATCCAATTTACCAGGATGCTACATGCCCTGTGTCTGGTATTTGGTCCTGGCTAACTTATTCAACCATCCACTAGTGGTTAATTATATACATTCCTGGAATTTAATTTACTTGTATTTTACTGCTCAGCAGGAGTGCTTGGAAGTAACCAGATTGGCTCTCAAATTCTCATCCCTTTAATGTGAAGCAGATTTAAAATGCTAGCTTAAAGTCTATGCTTGCATCACAGGACACCTTGGCATTACCACTCTTTCACTGACAGCTTATAAGGTTCTTCCTAAAGGTTGCTTTTGTTTTCCTTTCCCCTCATTCTACATGATTGCTTTGCTTTTTAAAGAACCAATACTGTGTAGCCTGTAAATCCATCCTTTTGACTTCTTTGGAAAACACAGTTTGAGAATTAGGTATATATTCTTTAACCATGCATGAACTGAGGGAAAACTATTTCACCCTTCTTACAGGTAGGCTGGGTTTTTCTTAAGGGGGCATTAAGGATTTAGAAATGAAGGAAAACTGTGTGAGAGTGGAGGTGGCAATGAGGTAGATAGACTTTAGTTTTGCTTAGAATCTTAGAGTTTATATGTCAACTCCAGATAGAAATGATAATTAGATTTTAACATGGTTTCTCAGAGTCTTAGCAAATGTAGCTTGAAGTGTTCTTGCAAGTAGGTTGGATATCCTCTAGAACCTAACATCTAGGTATTTCCTCTATATTTCTTTTCTATCATCAGCCCACGGCATTTCCAGCATTAGTTATAGAGGGTAAGAGTTTTCTTTTGAGACTAAGCAGTATGTTCTTTTTATTCAACAAGTATTTATTGTATGTATTTGGGTACAGCTTGCATTATATTAAATCTGGATCTTAGTTTAGCTTTGGCTAGTTGACCATGATAAGAAACATAATTTAGATAGATGAAAAATAGAACTTTATGTATTTGATGATTGGCTTTAAGGGTTGTTAAAAAACAATGTGTTTTGTTTAATAGTCTGTTGTCATCTAAAAATTCCTTATATTTAAAGTTATATATATATATATATATATTCACACACATATATATACATTTATTTGGGATCATTATTTATGATCTGTGTCTATCAAATAATGTAGCTGTGTAGCCGAGTGAAGGTATTTGTCTTCTAATCATGACTTCATTTATTAGCTCTTAGGAAGGTTATTTTACTCTAAGCCCCATGGCTTTATCTGTAACATGGAGACCAATGGGACCTTTATAAGACTTCAGAATAGAAAAAAGGAGATGTGAGACTGGAGTGATCAGTGCAGTGATTATTATTTCTATAGAAGTATTAGTGCAGAAATTTGATCGTGTTCTAGACATAAATATTATTGTTCTTTTTAATTATTTTCTTCATAAAGTATATTTTAGTCATGTTCTCCCCTCCCCCAATTCTTCCCAGACACTGCCAACTTCTTTATCTATTCAAGTTCATGTTCTTATCGCTCTCAACACACATAAAAAATAAACAAAAATTAAACAAAGTCAGTAAGACAAAAAAGTAAAAAAAAAGAAGCATTAATTAACCAATAATTTTCAGAGCTGTTTAAGAATTCCATATGTGTATGTTCTTCTCTAAATGGAGAAGTTACCGGTAGAGAGGGATTTCCTGCCTTTTTTAGAGGACTACCTGAAATCTCGATAAAAATGCTAATTTTGCATACTTGATTAATTCATTAACACAACCCAACTTCCTAGTGACCCTTTTGATATTGACATTTTTCGAGTAACCCCTTTATATTTCAGATGAACAGTTGAAATGGAATATATTTGATTCTTTTGTGTCTCTGTGTTTGTTCAGAATTATGAGGTCTGTGAAAGCTCATGGGTAATATTTCAGCTATTTTAGACCATACAGTGCCCTACAAAGTAGAGAAATCTAGTCTCAACAAGATCAGAAGCAAACAGAAAGCCAGAGATGGAAGAAAAGCCACCAAAATGCTGTGCCCAATACCAGCAAGCCTTCTAGTTTCCATATCTTAAGCCTTTGAGGTTTATCAAGTATTTCAGTTTCGATTTACGTTGGTTTCTTTTGCTTGATATTTTGCTTTTGAACAAGAACACCCCAGAAATAATTATGTCTATATGTTTTAGAATTCCTAAAGACTACAATTTGTTGTTAAGTAGTTGTGAATTAGGAGTTCATTAGTTCTAGTTCTTTCTGTTGCTTCTCAAGCTCAGTTTGACACTTTATGTTGAATTCTGTCAAATGATGTGACTGGCACAGCACATTTCTATATTTTAGTTCCTTAAATAAGAAATGATGAAGATTTTTACCAGGACATTCATGGACCTTATGGAAAACTGGATAGAGGGTAGAAGGGTAGTTGGAGGTGGCTTGATAGGACACAGTATTGATGAATATGGAGAGGCAAACGAGAGACTGAATCCTTAGGAGAGCTCATAAAGAATGGAAAAGATGAACTTCCAATCAGGTGGGGTTCGGTAAACATGTAAGATGAGTGTATACATTAATGTAGAGCACAGCATTAGTGTAGACCACAAGAGAGAGGCACAGAGGATGAGTTAAAAACTCAAGAGATATTCATTGGTATACGATAGTTTATTCCGGGGTGGAGATAAAATGACTGGTAAGGATGTGAAAAGAGCAGAGATTGTGAGAAACATTGGAAAAAGGAAGAGATGCCAAAACCACAGAACCAAAACCAAACAAAACGAATAAGCAGGAGCCAGAGAGGTATGGTGGGAAGCCGGGAAAGATGGTGAGAAATGACAATGCAGGAGGTCTTAGAGACAAAAGCAGAGTCCGCACTGCCCACTTATACAGACAAGTCAGGGCAATCACAAGCGCTATATAAGTGTTATATGCCTTTAAGCTTTGGTTATTTAGAGGTGATTGCTGGCTTTGGATACTGTGCTGTTAGTGCAGGAGAGGGCTAGCTTATGGTAGTTCTGGAAGTGATTGCCAGTACGGAGAAAACGTCATAGAGTAACCCTTCAGACAATCAAATGAGTGAGTAGAGAGAATGTTTATAAACATGAGAGGAGACTGCTAGGTGTGCTGTCTAATGCTTGCAATCCCAACGCTGGAGAGGCCGAGATAGGGAAATGGCTGTGATGCTGAGGCCAGCCTGGGCTACAAAGTAAAAGCATATCTTAATTTTTAAAATAAGAAATATGATACAGAGAACTTTTTAGCATAGGAGTTCACTTACTATTGCATTAAGGAAGAAGAAAGAAGATGGAGGAATGATAATAACTGACCAGGGGAAAGACAGAGGAAATAAGAGTCAAACTGTTCAGTGTCTAGATTAACGTTAGACAACATTGCAGGATGGATATTAATGGCAGTGGGGAAGGGTGCACCCTGTGGAGGTGGGAAACCTAGGGACAGAGACTTCTTTGCTGTTGCATGCTGCTGTTTCTTTCCATGAAGGTCAGAATACAGAAGTCCTGGTGGGAAGACACCAATATGCTTCCCTCTCTTTAACGCCTGCCCCCTTAGGGGAACAAGGGAGTATAGATTTGTCAGTTGGAAAACTTAACTGCTTATAGTCACCTTTTCACTTGCCTTCCTATCCACTATTCTGTTTCTATCTCAGTATTGTCCTCATGTTGGTGAGGTTATCTAGTGTGAGTTTGTAGGATCTTGAGTCCAAATGAACTGTGACAGTTCTCACACTTAAGCCATCTCCAATATTACTGTCAGCAGTAAGAAATGTGGTCTTTGAAACTACCTAGATTCATTCCTTTGTCTTCGTGTTCATTTGGTCTAGAATTCAGACCAATAAAAGAGTCTCTTTATCCATTTGGAGAAAATTTGTCTTCTAGCATGTGTGAAAAGTGGGCGATAATGAAGGGAAAAGTGTCTCTGCTCGTGTGTGAATGGAACAATGAGAGAGGGTAAGAGGGGAGAAATGGACCCAGGCACACAGGATACTGGGAGAAATGTTCAGAAGTAGATTAGACTCCGAGGAAAGGAAAGCGTGAACATCTAGAAAGGAAACTTGTTGACATTTATTGTTAGTAGAGACAAGATATTAACCTGCTTTTTCTGTTATGTTCTATTAAAATTGATTATGAATATGAATTTAGGTATTTTATGGAAGATTGGGGCTGTGAATTCTTTGTTAGACTTCTTGCCATAGGAGCGAATATTTTTCTTTACTTTTCCTAGTCTTTTTAATCCATCTGAATGTATCAAGTACTTCTTTCTCTTGCTGTTAGAAACTATAGGATAGCTTAATCAGTTCCTTAACATATATACACATCCACACATATATGTGTGTATTTATATACATATGTATATGTATACGATGTATTATATATTGGTATATAATATAATATATACATATATATTTTATTACATTTTGGAATGACTTTGGTCCACAGCAGTGGTTTTTTAACTACACTATCTCTGTAAACAACAAAATCAAACGTCTGCTTTGAATGAGCCTTTAGTAACCCTGTGTTGGTTGCTATTTGGTGAAAAGCAAACATAAAGTAGCAGTTGTTCATGCTATTATTGTCAATTGTATTAAATGTATTGTCAAATGTATTAAATCTTACATAAGTGACAGTTCTAAGAAAGTCCCTGTGTTATGTTAGCACATGGGCAAAGAGTCTGCCAATATCATAGATGCTGTTTTCAGTAAGATGAGAACTTACTTTATTGCAGAAATGGCTAGTTTCAAAACTGTACTCAAAAGGGAATCTCACCTGTATTGAAATCTGCCTGTGAGGAACATTTGCTGTTGATGTGAACTCAGAACAGGGTAATGTGTTAAACGTTCCACTTTTTCCTTCTTCAGTAGGTTTCTGAGACAAGGCATTCTGCAAAGTAGATTCCTCCCTTTTCTTCCTTGTATGATTTCCAAAAGTAAGATTTAATAATTTGACTGTATGGTTTGAATGTTGAAACCTATATAAACCTATGTAATTTACAACCATGCCAAGATGACGGTCCTCTCAGTTTGACCTACTGTACCTCAGAAGTAATGGCCAATGTGAATGTGTGTGTGTGTGTGTGTGGTGTGTGAAGGCCAAAGTTGGGCAGCAGAGCCCCGAGATCCTCTTCCTGCCCTTTCAGTTCTAGTATTACAGGTATCCAACACTTTCACATAGGTTCTGGGGATATCACACTTAATCTTCCTTCTTTTAAAGCAAGCACATTTCTGACTGAGCCATCTCCTCTGCCCCCAATTTCTATCATTATAAAATATTCTTACTTGTCCTTATACATTTATGGTATGAGACATGACGCTTTGCTGTACATATACATTTTCAAGAGGGTCATTTAAACCACTTATCATGTATATTATATTATGAATTGTTTGCAGTAAGAACATTTAAAATCTGTTCTTTTTAGGATTACTTAAATACAGACTACATTGTGATAGAATGTGGTAACAATATTATGCACTATGTCTTTAAATGATTACTCTTGACTAACTGGAATTCTGTGTTCTGTGACCAATATCTCCCATGATTCTCTAGTCCAACCTCAAAATGCTTTCAACATTTCTATGAGTTTAACTCTTTAAAATTTATTCTGCATATAAGTGAGCTCATGTGATGTTTGTCTTTCCTTCTAGTCATTCCAAATAACATACGGTCCTCCAAGTTCATCTGTATTGTTGCCAATAACACTGCATCTTTATTTTTCTAAAGGCTGGTTACAATTCCTTGTGTGACTATGTCACAAATTCTGTATGTCCATTCATGTACCAATGGCTTGGTAGTTTGATTCCACACATTCACTATTGTGAATGCTGTCTCCATAAATATCAAGTACCAATATCTACTGAAGTTACTGATTATAATTCTCCTAGGCATATATTTAACTCTGGGGTCATGTGCCAGGTCTGATTTTAATGTAAGAGTCTGTGTATTGTTTTTCATGATAGATCCATTGATTTACAATCCTATAGTGTGTACAGGTGTTCCCTTCTCTCCTCCCCCAATCATTAGACTTTAGCCATTGTAACAACTGTGATGTGCAAACTCACTGTGGCTTTATCTGAGTCCTTTGTGATGAGTGAAACTGAGAATTATTTCAAAGACACATTAGATATTTAACAGTTAATTTTTAATTGAGTTATTTGATTCTTACCATTGAATTCAATCACTAAAACATTTTTAGACCATAACTATTAGGTAAATGGTTTTCAAATAAATTCTGCCATTCAAAAATATTATTCCATACAGTAGGCTGTCCCTTTAAACTTGTCCCTTTGTAGTCTCATTTTGGTGTGGTATGAAAAGAATCCTTGTCCAATGTCACCAAGCTTTTCCTTTATGTTTTCTTCCAGGAGTTTTGTATATTAGGATTTTACACTCAGGTCTAATTTAATTGTTCTTTTTGATTATTTGTTTAGAGAGGGGGAGAGGCATGCATACAGAGTAAGGGAAATAAAATTCATCTTGATATATGTGCATAATGTGGCTAATTTCATTTGTCAACACTTGGATAGTCATCTTTCTAAACACAATTAGTAAAAAAATATCATTTCCCGTATTGTGTGCTCTTAACCTGTTTGCTAGACGTTAACTGACTGTAGATTCTGCCCTCTCTATTCTGTTACATTTATATTTCTGTTTCTATATAAATAGCATCTAAAACCAACACTTTTATGTATAGAAACATCATTTTTTTCACATATGCTCCATCTGCTGACTGATGCTTCCACTGACATTGTCTCATGGTTAGTAATTCAGCTTGCTTCTCTCCATTTGTTCAATGTTTTCGATGGCAGATTATCCAGCCATATTTAAGAAACTACTAACACATATATGCACTATGTGATATATTTATTTTTTGTTTCTCTTGTTTCTTATCTACTTTAGTTTTCGTGACCCATTTCCAAGTCCCTTTCAAAGCCTAATTTAAATTTTCTTTATAGAACATAAGAAAGCCTGAGAGGATGTAAGAAAGTTTTTAAAATCAGTTCTTTGTCCATTTCAAACTTCATTAAAGATTATTGTTTTGAGCATTTCTTAACTACTCTGTAAGGTCTCTGTCCTAATAGTCTAATAGTTTTTATTATGAATAAAGGTTATGAATTATAAATATTATGAACAAAAGAATTTAAATACAGCAGATATATCTTTCTTTCATACTCTTGCCATTTTGAATGATTGAAAACATTATGAAACTGTAGAAAATGTTTCCTGTAGACTCAAAACTGTTCCTACCCAACATATTGAAGGTATTTTTGTGTGACTATAGAGAAATGTTTAAGATTTTGGATTTGGTGATAATCGGAGAGGGACTGACAGATGAAGCACCTACACGTAGAATTCCTCTTTCTGTTAAAACCTGATTTTAGAAGCCTGAGAGTGACCATCCAAAGCTATAATAGTTTAAAGAATATTTCACATTGAATTCATACTTACCAAACATTGATTCTGTAATGTTACCTATGTTTTATATGCACAATATCTGAAATTTCACACTAAGTGCTACATACTAAGTGCATCCTTCTAATTAATTATAGTCCCAGTTATATTAAGGATACTAAGGATAGATGTCTTGGAGTGTCTTGCAGAGACTGCTCATGATGAATGAAGCTTTAGTCTTTCTGACATCATAATTCAAGTCATTACTACACATTACTTTTTTGTCTTGCTATTTCAGGTATTTTATGTCTTTATAACGATTTTCTTATAAAGGTTGTGTTGAATTTATCAAATCACAGTTCTTCCACATGAAGTTGTGTGGGTAAGGAGGTAGGAAGGAGCTTGAAGGAGTTTGGGGAGGGAAAAGAATATGATAGAAATGTATTATATGAAAACACATTTAAAATAATTTTTAAAAAATTTATATAAGAATAATCAAGTGCAGTTTTGTAAGAAAAATTTAGAAAAACAAAGCAAAACTAAGGCGGTGTACATGTCGATGATATAATGCTGCCTCTCAATGGGGTCTCTCTTCCATGATGATAATTACATCTTCAGCGGCTGCCATTAGTCTCCATGTCTCTTCAATTACTGCAATCTCTAATTTCTTTCAACTGTGGGTATACCCATGCTTCAGTCTCATTGTACATCTCGTTTTTTTCTACTTCCATTTATAATATATATCTTAGGTCAGTCTGATCTCTCTTCTCTCTGCAATTGCATGCTTGAGTAATGTGAGCAGTTCATGTGTAGTGTTCTCTTTTAGTTTTTTAACTGGAAATGAATTAGCAACAAAACAAAAGGTAGTATATTGATTATTTTATTGTTATAGATACCATGCTTGGTTTTTATTAATTTTCTTCATTATTTGGAACATGTGGAAGAGAGAGGTGGGGATAGAGGGAGCAACAGAAGACAGAGAGGGAAGGCATAAGCATGAGAACAAACATCTGGAAGAAAGGTATGCTTGAGTTGATCTTCATCTTGGAGGCCTTAAGTATATGTTTTACTCTTCCATCTCCAAGTTCATTCCCAACTGCACTCTGAGAAAATATTAATTAAATTCCTAATGATGAGGACAATCTAGAGTTTTAGAATGGATCCAGGAAATGCTTAGAGATAAGAAAAGTCTTAATTAAGCAAGCTTATATTTACCAGGGTTTTAATGGACTTTTGAGTTGCTCAATAACAGACCACATTTATTCTGCAAATCAGAAACAAACATATGGCGCATTCTAGCTCATTAAAGGGAACGTCTAGATTGCAGACTTCATCAAAGGTTAATATGAACTCAGGTTCTGTAAGTTACGTCTACTGAAGGTTGTGTGCCAAAATTTTGCGGACTGTAAGTTTCTTGAGGATAAAGACAGGTTCTGATGTATCTTTAATCTTACAGATTGATTATAAACAATGTTTAAATGCATGTTTCATATAGATTCTAAACTTTTTGTTGGAGTGCTTCTTTGAAATATTCATGTAAATAATCTTTCAGATTGAGATTATATTTTTCATCATGTATGCATATAGAAAAACATTTCAGCACACTATCAATGTTAATTATATAAATATGTGTTTTCTCCATATTTTTACTTATATCCAGTGCAGTGTATCATAGCTAATTGAAGCCCGCTGACATCCATTTAATTTCTGTATGTTTCAACTCAACTTTAATGAATGGGAGAAATTTAAGCTATTAAACATTATTTTAGAATTTTCATCTCCAGTTTGCTTCTCCCATACAAACATCATCAGCAGTAGACATTAATATAAAACATAATCAAATAATAAGTATAGCCTATGTGTGGGGTTGCATGCCTCTGCTTCCAGCACTGGAGAGACTGAGGAAGTGGATAGTAAGATACAAACCATCATGGGCTAAAATGAAACACTGTCTCAAAACAGGAAAACAGGAATAAAGTTCATGAGTTTAAATTTGCTATTGTTATCACACGATTCATTCCTAACCTATCTCTTGATGGGATTAAGAAGTAGTGAGAACCAGCCGGGCGGTGGTGGCACACGCCTTTAATCCCAGCACTCGGGAGGCAGAGGCAGGCGGATCTCTGTGAGTTCGAGACCAGCCTGGTCTACAAGAGCTAGTTCCAGGACAGGCTCCAAAGCCACAGAGAAACCCTGTCTCGAAAAACCAGAAAAAATAAAAGTAGTAGTGAGAACCGCATGTGATTGCGGATGTAGAGGTTTGAGAAAAGCTGTCCTTTCTCAGATGAAGTAGAGTATACTCAGTTCCTGTTTGCAGTTATTGTGCCTGTACTATTTTTTTTCTAAATTTCTTAATGACTGTTTTATCATTGGGTTTTTGTTTTCTCTAGGTTTAGCCATCATGAGAATAAGACCCTTGTCGTTTTTATTGACTATTTCATCTTCAAGGGCTAGAAGGATAATAGTAGATGCAAAAGGAGTATTTGTCCAGTCTGTTATGATTAAGCCATCAGTGTGTGAAGGAGACAACATTAGAGCTAAGGAGAATACGACAAGACAAGTTGAGCATGACAAAAATCTAGTGATCAAATCAAGCACAGTTGGGGTGAGAGGTAAGTTATTCCAATTGCATTTGGTAGTGGAAATACCTTTAGTAATTTCAGAGAAATTGCATTACAACAGACTGCAAAGAAGCTAAACCATGGGGTACTAGAGACTGATGAGCAGTGAAGAAGGAAAGGCAGTGAAAAGAAACAGAATTCTAGCGAATGAGGAATGCTTCGGAGTGCAGCTTTAGAAGATTAGGCGGAAGTACTTTTGGGCAGCTCAGTACGTGAGCAGTGAAAGGAGCTCCCAGGAGTACTAAGCCAACTAACACATAAAAACCTGAATTATGAAGCATCAGATTTATGTATTTTGTAAAGAAGCTTAGTTGAAGCCAAGGTAACAGAAAGTGAAAAACGGGGACAGTCCATGATTTAGAACTAATGGGAGTAAAGAGAAAAAGAGAACTATTAGAGACTTCATCAGTTGCCAGAATATAGGAGATCTCAATGAACTGAAACGATAGGGATGAACGTTAATAAGCCTCGGAAGATAAAATTTCCCTGTTGCAACTACTACATGTTTTGCAAAGCAAAATATGCTTTTCTACAGTCATGAACGTCTGATACCACGAGATGATAAGCAAAACCTTCAGAAAACCTGATTATATTCCTTGTTCACATATAAGTAGTGATGACATCACTAAATGAATCAAGATCAACTCATGCAAATTTCCATTTTAGAACCTTCTAGGGTCTCTTGAAAACACCCTTGTCTTTTGCTGCCATAAGTTATCTGATCTGAGATGTAAAATGAATATAAGAGAGCTCAAGTTTATCTCAGCAGTGGCTTTTAGGCTGAGGATTTGAGAAAGGTGTGTTAAGATGCCTGGGAACTCAGAACTTTTGATGGAGGAGCAGAAGATGGTTACCCTAGCAACTGATGCAACATACAATACTTAGACGTTTTCTCTGAGAGCTGATTGTAGAAATAATATCCTAGTTTTCAGATGTAGAAAATTGGGGGGGGGCGGAGAAGGGGGAGAAAAGGTAAAGAAAGAAAAATAACAAGGAATCTCACCCGATTAAAGGTTTCCTATAGAGGCAGCATAACTTACCAAAGAGGAAGTTCATTTTTAGTTATTTTATTTAAGTTTATAATTAGACATTTAAATAAATAATTAAATAAGAATTCACTACTCTAAGAAATGTTCATATTCGGTGCTATTATAATTTAATGATGTTGAATGGTGTGTGTGTGAGGGGGTGGAGAGAGCGTGCACCTGTGCACATGCATGGCGCAGCATGACTGTGGATGTCAGAGAACAACTTCGAATTTTGATCTGTGCCTTCTGCCTTGTTTGACACCATTTTGTAGCTCTCTGCTGTATATATTAGACTAGCAGGCCCCCATGATACTGCACATTGTCCTGTCTGCATTTTCCATCTTCCTAAGGTAGGAGCATTAGGGATGCTGAACTTATAGACTCATCCCACCACAGTGCCAAGCTTTGCCTAAGTTCATGGGATTTTAACTCAGAATCTCATGGTTATAGGATATGGACTTTATCCTAGGAGCCATACCTTCAGCCTAAAGCTAAATATTTTAATATTCTAATAGTCACACTATTGCATGACTAACGATTATGAATTGGAATGCTCAGTATTGATTGCAGCTTCCAGTCTCCAAGAGGGATTATCATAGAAGAAATAAATATGACTGCATGGTGTTTTATTTATCTTTTATTTGGATCCAAAACTGAATAATCACTAACATTGAACTTTATTTTTTTTTCTCATAGGTAAGTGTTTTGTATTATTATGTAGTCATCAGCTTTACCAGGCTAATCAATGGGTTGTTTATATCACAGGGATAGGATAGGAGTGTTTGATAAAATGTCACCTGCCTGGTCCTTTTCTCAAGTGCTCTAGTTCAGTGGGCTGAATCCTTCTCAGTTCCACAGGCTATGTCAATGCAGATAGTTCCTAGAAAAATAACAAGTCTCACTGGAAAAATAACAAGTCTCATCATGATGCCTCTGGGATGTGTGGGTCACTTTGACAAGGAAGTGGCTCCAAAGGAGGCAAGTAAGTTATATGCACTTAGTTCATAGAAGGATTACTAAATCTTTTGATTAAAATATGATTAGGATATCATTTCAAGACCCTCCTCTCTTTCTCAATTTGGCAGACTCTTTTTCTTTAGTTATTATTGTTACATAGTTTTACATATATAACAATGATATATACACATATATGCAGCAATAATTTATATTAATA
>PVIU01032890.1:0-13048 GCA_004026605.1 Ondatra zibethicus | reverse complement strand
CACACACACACACACACACACACACACACACACACACACTCACATACACACACTGCCACAAAAAAATAACAGGAATTAGCAATCACTGGTCATTAATATCTCTTAATATCAATGAACTTAATTCACCTATATAAAGACACAGGCTAGGAGAATGAACACGAAAGCAGGATCCAGCCTTCTGCTATATACAAGAAACATACCTTAAACTCAAAGACAAACATTACTGATGTGGGATTTCCCTCTGAATGCTTTGAATACCATTGGTTAATAAATAAACTATCTTGAGCCCATGATAGGATAGAAGAGAGCTAGGTGGTGAAAACTAAACTGAATGCTGGGAGAACGGAGGCAGAGTCAGGAAAGAAGCCATGGAGTTGCCACCAGAGACAGACACACTGAAACCTTATTGGTAGGCCACGAGCCTCATGGTAAAATATAAAATAATGGAGGTGGGTTAATTCTAGATGTAAGAGCTATCTAGCAGTATGCTTAAGTAATTGGACAAGCAGTGATTTAATTAATACAGATTCTGTGTGGTTATTTTGGGAGTCTTGGCAGCTGGGAAATGAACAAGTGACCTCTTTACAACACATTACGTAAAGGGTTGTGAAAAGATTTTCCAATCAAATGGACCTGAGAAACAAGCGGGTATAGCTATCCTAATATCCAACAAAATAGACTTCAAACTAAAATCAATCAAAAGAGATAAGAAGGACACTTTATATTCACAACAGGAACAATCTATCAAGATGAAGTCTCAGTCCTAAACATCTATGCTCCAAATACAAGAGCACCCACATATAAAAGAAACATTACTAAAGCTTAAATTGCACATCAAACCCCATACACTAATAGTAGGAGACTTCAGCAATTCACTCTCCCCAATGGACAGGACAACTAGACAGAAATTTAACAGAGAAATAAGACTAACAGATATCATGACTCAAATGCAATTAACACACATCTACAGAACATTCCACCCAAACACAAAAGAATATACCTTCTTCTCAGCACATCATGGAACCTGAAATTGACCACATACTTCGTAACAATGCAAACCTCAACAGATACAACAAATTGGAGTGACCCATTGTACCTTTTCAGATCACAATGGTTTAAAATTAAAATTCAACAGCAACACTAATTTCAGAAAACCCACAAACACATGGAAATTAAGCAGAGCTCTATTGAACCACGCCTGGTTCAAGGAAGAAATAAAGAAAAAATTAAAGCCTTCCTAGAATTCAACGAAAATGAAGGCACAACGTACCCAAACCTATGGGACACTATGAAAGCAGAACTAAGAGGAAATTTCATAGCATTAAGTGTGTACATAAAGAAAGTAGAGAAAGCTCACACTAGTGACGTAACAGCACACCTGAAAGCTCTAGAACAAAAAGAAGCAGACTTACCAAGGAGGAGTAGAAGACAGGAAATAATCAAATTGAGAGCTGAAATAAACAAAATAAAAACAAAACAAAAAAAAAACAATTCAAAGAATCAATGAAACAAAGAGCTGGTTCTTTGAGAAAATCAACAAGATAGACAAACCCTTATCCAAACTAATCAAAAGGCAGAGAGAGAACATCCAAATTAACAAAATAAGAAAGAAATGGAAAGGGGACATAACAACAGATACTGATGAAATCCAGAGGTCATACTACAAAAGCCTGTATGCCACAAAATTGGAAAATTTAAAAGAAATGGACAGTTTTATGAATAGGTACCACATACCAAAATTAAATCAAGACCAGATAGACAATTTAAATAGACCTATAAACTGCAAGGAAATAGAAGCTGTTATCAAAAACCTCCCAGCCAAAAAAAAAAAAAAAAAAAAAAAAGCCCAGGGCTGGATGGTTTCAGTGCAGAATTATACCAGAACTTCAAAGAACAGCTAATACCTACCTCCTCAAAGTGTTCCACATAATAGAAACAGAAGGAACATTGCCAAACTCTTTTTATGAGGCTACAGTTACCCTGATACCAAAACCACATGAAGATTCAACCAAGAAAGAGAAATATAGACCAATCTCAGTCGTGAACATAGATGCAAAAATACTCCATAAAATACTGGCAAACCGAATCCAAGAACAAATCAAAAAAAAAAAATCATCCACCATGATCAAGTCGGCTTCATCCCAGAGATACAGGGATGGTTCAACATACAAAAATCTATCAATGGAATCCACCATAGATAATATTTCTTTTTTTGCTTTCATTGGTTAATGAAATAGATAATATTTAAAAGACAAAAAAAGTGATGTTTGTTAGTATAGTGCTCTTCAATCTCTCCATTGTGATTTCAAAAGTAGGCCTATGAACATTAATTTCATATGATAATTTTTTACCAAATTTTGAGTTTGTCTTAAGTATATAAGATATATTGCTGTTATTCTTCTCCGTAAACATTGTTTTTCTTGCACTTCATTTCTTCAAAGTCAAACTCAATGTCTGTTACCATCTTATAGACTGTCTTTTAATGTCATCACATGTGACAAAGTGTATTGTTGTACTATATGCAGAAGAAATTCAGATCTGACTCTTTGTTTTCAAATATTTGGTTACAAATATATCACTGCTGATACACATTTCTGTTCAATTGACTTCAAGATCCATAAAAATGAATTGATAGCTTTATCAGTTTCCTTAGTTTTCACAGTTGTGCTAACAAGAGTAATGGACCACCCTGTGTATAGAGATCATGCAAATAACATCATATGGCTTTTGATTGGATTGGATTTGTAAAATAATGACCTGACAGGAGTTGGCATCATTGGTGGTCTTGTTAGGGTGGCTGATGCTGCAGATAACTCTGTTCACTTGACCCACTTCTTCTCCCTATTTTTAGGTAGCTGGAGACACAAAAACATCTAACAAGGAGCAATCTCTACTTCAGATTTTAAACCAACCACTTTCCAATTCTGTAAAAGAAGTTTTCCAACTTATTTAGTCAGCACATAAGTATTTCCATTTAACAGCATTTCACTTTGTAAGGTAAATTACTTTATCAATTCTCCAGGGACATAGACTGAATAGATATAAGAGGTTTTCATATATCTCACCAAAGGTTTATTGTAGCCTTAAATTCTCAATGTTTTCACAGCATAATTGATCCAAATGTACTTACTTGTTCTTAAAACTTCCACCTAAATATTATATATTTCATATCACAGATGTAACACAATAACTACTCATAAAAAGAAAATATGGTGTGATTTATAAAATAATGGATTTAATTTCCTCCCATTTGCTTCCTAACACAAAATTCTTAGTAAATTATTAAAACATTCAGAGACTATACCCCACCTGAATTTTTTAAGATTTATTCATTATGTATAGAGTGTTCTGCCAAAAGAGGGCACCAGATCTCATTATAGATGGTTTTGAGCTACCATGTGGTTGCTGGGAATTGAACTCAGGAGAGCAGCCAGTGCTCTTAAACTCTTAGCCATTTCTCCATATTGTTGGAAATTTGATGAACTCCTTTGGGTTTTGAGGGCTACCTGATCCACAGACTGGTTTTTGTTTGTTTGTTTGTTCGTTTGTATTTGTTTATTTATTTTTTTAGGAAACTGTATTAAATTACAGAAAGAAAAGAAGCTCATTCCTTTAAAATCATACCCTTAATACTAACTGTCAGAAAATATTTGGAGCTAAAAAAATACAGAGAAGAATCAGATCTACTGTAAATTTATTTTAAAGACTGTAATGTAGAAAGGAAAGAATTGCTTTTTATCTTTTAAAAAGAACAAAACAACAGAGGGGAATTGTAAATAGATTTTAGTTCAGTATTAGATAGAATCTTTCAGAATAGATAGAATCTTTTTGTTTGTTTGTTTTTCAAGACAGGGTTCTCTGTACAGTTTTGTAGCCTGTTCTGACAGGTGCTCTATAGACCAGCCTGGTCTTAAACTCACAGAGATCCGCCCACCTCTGCCTCCTAAATGCTAGGATTAAAGGTGTGTACAGTCAACACCTGGATAGATAGAATCTTTTAATTAAAACTGTCAAAAAGTGATACATTCAATCTAATGGTGTAAAGGACCTTCATAATTGGAAGTATTCAAGCACAACATGGATTATCATTCATCAAGAATGTTACTAAAAGAAATTCTGGACAGTGGTGATAGCACATGCCTTTAATCCCAGTACTTGGGAAGCAGAGGCAGGCAGATATCTGTGAGTTCAAGGCCAGCTTGGTCTACTAAGCTAGTGTCAGGACAGGCTCTACACCTACACGGAGAAACCCTGTTTAGAAAAACAAAAACAAAAAAAACCCAAAAAACAAAACAAAACAAAAACCCAAAAAACAAAGAACTAAAAAGTTTCTCTTTTAGCCAGGTGGTGGTAGCATATGCCTTTAATCCCAGCACTCTGGAGACAAAGGTAGAAGGCTCTCTATTAGTTCAAACACAGCCTGGTGTATAAGAGCCTAGTTCCAAGACAGGTCTGTACTCACTCATTAGTGGATACTAGCCATAAACAAAGGACATTGAGCCTATAGTTCATGATCCTAGAGAAGCTAAGTAATAAGGTGAACCCAAAGGAAACAATATATAGATCCACCTGGAAATTGGAAGCAAACAAGATCACCTGATAATATTTGAGAGCATGTGGGCTGGAGGGGGTAGAAGGAAATGGAGAAGGGGAAGAGGAGGGGAGAAGGGGAGGGTTGGGCAGAGTTTGAGGGAATGGGATAGTTGAGATGGAGGAAGGACAGATATGAGAGCAAGGAAAGAGATATATTGATTGAGGGAGCCATTTTGGGATTAGCAAGAAACCTGGCTCTAGAGAAATTCCCAGGAATCCACAGGATGACCCCAGCCAAGACCCTAAGCAATAGAGAGGGTGCCTGAACTGACATTTAAATATTTTAAATGCTGTGTTCTGTAGGACTTATCAAGTGTTTGAAGACTACCTGTCTATCTAAAATATATCTATTTGACCTTGAAAATATGTCTAACTTGGCCACAAATTTGAATGCTAGATAACTACTAACCTGTATTCCTTAATTATCCTAATAAGTTTGTAATAATTTCCAAAGACTAGAAATTGACATTATATTGTTAAATGAGATTCATAGGTATAATACCTTAAGAGTAGAAACATATATATGCAGTATAAAAAACCTCAAATTTGTATCACTATACAAAAATACCGCAAACAAGGTTAGAAACATATGTAGAGTATGTTCTAATGAAAATAAGCCTAAATTTGTATCAATATACAAAAATAGTTTAGACAAGGGTAGTAACATATAAAAATATGTTGTAACAAAAATTACCCTAAATTTGTATCAATATTCAAATTCCATATTAATATAAAATATTTGAGTTTAATAGTTGCTTTTTTGTTGAAAATAGATTCAATATTCCACTTTTTTATCCTATCATTTCTATATTCCCCCTTTTCTTTTCAGAAAGAGATCCTTGAATCCAACCTTCTCCCTTGCTTAGTTTCCTCCCTTATCATAACCAGTAACAACTTGCTACCAACCCACCTAAACAATGACAAATATCCATAACCTACTGAATGACCAGAAACCACCCACCCCACTTCCTAGGAATATGAGCATCATATTATCTAGACTGCTTCCTGTTGTCTGGGGCAATGGCACCTTTAGGGGACCCTGAGAAAATGGGGATAACGATCAAGTCCTGGGAGAGCTAGCTGTATTGTTATTTTTTTAGTCTTAGTGTAATGCAAAAGTGTTAAACTCATCTGAAGTCTTGGCTGGATAGTCTCAGAGGTTGGACCATCTCGGCTAGCAACTTTGAAATTGTTCTGGATGCAAAATTTTGGAAAAATGTATAAGAGAGGCATTCTGAGAAGCTGGAGCATCTGGGATACTTTGACACAAACTTTTAAAGATAACATACATATCTGTATTAATACAAGTATGGAATGCAGTGTGTATAAGTCAGCTAAAAACTATTTTTGTTATATGTTTGAGCAGGTAAGAAGGCATCTGTCAACTTTCTAAGTCCATTTGCACTATATAACCAAACCTCTATTCATGCCATATGAAATGATGGAATTTAATAATAAATCATGATGACTCTGTTACCAACAAATTCATGTTTCATCCAGTCTTAGGGCTGTTGCCATGTTAATATATCAGCATATATCTTTCTTGGCTTTGCCTTCATGTCTTTCAAGATCCACAAGAAGTCTCCCCTGGTCAAATTTGATCTCCATTAAATTTGAAGGAATCCGTTGCTTTTTGTTTCCTGACCTGTCCCCCAATTGTACATATTTTCTGACTTCCATTCTAAAGTTAAGTTATATATAATTTAGCAGTTTCCATAATCCAATGTCTCTTAGTTATTGTCTATTGTTCATTGGCATTTAAAAAATTCAAAATCAACAAAGCACTGATCAGAATCCAGATGACCTGTGTATTTCCCATCTTTACATGTCCCTTTACTTTTATATTACCTTATTCGATATTTAAAGACTTTATTATTTTAAAACTACTTATTTATTTATTTTTCCATGACTGTCTATACCCATTTTATTTTCTGTTTTTAAACATATAAGCACATTTTAAGCATACTAGATCTATTCAGAGGTTTTCTCAGACTGGACCTGACATTCTGTACATCTGATGCTTTCTCTGACCATGTAAGACAAACCTTAAACTGCTAAGTAACTACTTCAGGGGTCTGGCAGCTGCCTCTACCCTCTTCATTTCGGTGAGAGCCTAGCCTCATGCCTGTGGTACTGGTGGGTATCACCTGTACTGACCCAGCTCTGGGAATTTGCTGGATTCAATCAGCAGGGGATTTTGCCTAGCAGACCAGCTGTTCAAGTGATCTGCTGCACAGCAGGGCCTCTTAAAAGAGTCTCAGTATGCCAAGCCTACCAGAAAGACAAGAGTCACCAAGAAGCTATGCCAGGAAGCTGTATTTGAATTTGTCTTCCAGTCTCTCTCTCTCTCTCTCCCTTCCTTCCTTCCTTCCTTCCTTCCTTCCTTCCTTCCTTCCTTCCTTCCTTCCTTCCTTCTTTTTTTTAGATTTCTCAGGCCTTATTAAGGCTTATGTGGCTGTATGTTGGGTACCATTATAGTATATAAAAGATGTCTGTCATATTTGAATAAGTCATAGAAGACAAGCAGAAGAAATACTGCTTAATAGAAAAATCAATTTATTCACAAAAGAAAAAATACAGAATACCATAAGCTCAATAAAACACATTTTTCATAGAAATATAAATCATAATAACAAGGTATATTTCCCTTCCCTAACTGAAGATTAATAATTCAAGTGTTGAGAAGTAAATGAGGAATAAGTACTTTAATTGTAATAAAAGTGATTAACACCTGAAATACATTTGGTAATTTTTTAAGATTTCCCTGGTGTCAAATAATCTTTAAAAGTTTCATAAACTGTGTCATTAAATCTTCCGTACTAAAAAAGGTAACTCATGCATTCATTTTATAGTTGATAAACTGAAATTCAGAAAGTGTGACCCTAATCCAAAAATCTGGTATGTGATGATTAATAGATTTAGCACTCAAAAGGAAATGAGTGTGATTCCAAAGGTAAACCTCCTAAGCACGATCACATGCTAACTTCATTATATTTCCTATACCGCTATCCTGGCTTTCCTTCTATGTCTCACTCTAGCGCATCTAGACTATCAGTGACTTCAGACACTTCATCCTGAATATTTCCTGCATTTAAAAATGTCCCAACATAGTTTGTTAAAAATTCCTGTTGTAGATATTATTTTAAGATGTGTTACATTTGTTTATGTGATGGAACATTTGTTTAATGATGCAAAGATGTGCTGCATTCTTTTATATTGCATTTGCTTAACTCTGTGAAGCTGTGTTACTTTGCCTCATAAAACACCTGATTGGTATGATAAAGAGCTGAACAGTCAATAGCTAGGCAGGAGAGAAAAATAGGTACGGCTGTCAGGAAAAGAGAATAAATACGAGGAGGAAAAGAGGAGAGGGAGGAGTGAGAAAAGGAGAAGGAGAGGAGACTGTCAGAGCCCAACTACCCAGTCTCCAAGTCAGACACAGAATAAGAAGGAATGAAAAGATAAACAGAAATAGAGAAAGGTAAAATCCCCGAGGCAAAAGATAGATGTGATAATTTAAGGTAAAGAAAGCTAGCTAGAAATAAACCATGTTAAGGCCAGGCATTCATAAGAAAGAATAAGAATCTGTATGATTTATTTGGGAGCTGGGTGGCAGGCCCCACAGAGTCAATGAGTGAAAGATTAAAAATAAAAACTAACAACATATTTCAGCTTTCACAGAGATTTAATGAAGGGGAACCATAAACTTATGTATTCTGTCTTTCTATAGAAAAATTTCTGAATTTTACTTTGACTATTTCTGGACTAGAACTTAGCATTTAACCACTAAACTATAATTAGTGGAATGCTTCCACTCTAGGCTAGTAGATTTTTGTTTTTAAAAATAGGTAATATATTTTAAGTATTTTAGCACAGTTTTAAAATGGATGAAAAATTTAAAGAATATCACAAAAAGCTTTATAGAACAAGAATGCAGTTTCTCCTATTGTTAATGCATTATATCATATTTGCTAAACTAAGGAACCAAAATTGATACATAATTATCTAAAGTCTATATGCATTTATATGATCCTAGTCCTCAATATGTTTCTTTCTGTTTCAATATTCACTCTAAGGCACAAAATTACATTTACTTGACATGTTTCATGAGACTCCTCTAGGATATGATGATTTCTCAGACATAATTTAAGAAAATACATAAAATGAATTACTGCTTGTTATGACATGTGACAATTTGTTTTGAGGAAGTTTTCATCTATTAACTTGATTTTCTACATTCCCAACAGGTGACAGCCTCATACTCTGGTGATGATAACTGAAATCACTCACATAAAACCTCCAAAGAGAATGGAAACAAATCATCAAATTTAATTTTGTAGCTATTAATAAAAATGGATCTCTCTAACATGCAACTACTCTTTAGCCCCATGCTTCAGAAATCCCATTGTTTATACTTCATAAAAACACATGTATGACCTTAATCATACTACTAGCAGTCTCATAATGCAAATAATTTTCTCTTGCTTACATGTCCCTCCCTGCTCCTTAATTCCAAACAATTATGAATTTTTATAGGAAACATATTAAATAGGACCTTACACACCCTAGGTAAGGGTAATAAATGGTGATTTAATTTGAACAGTATTTTAACATTTTACTCCAGGGATTCATAATAAAAATCTGCATAATTAAGATCTCTATAGAATTATCTGTTAAGTAAAAAATAATTACCATTAATTCATCTTTATAATACTTTGTTTCTATCCCCTCAAATTTACATTCTGGAACCCTGATCCAAATGGGATACCAGAGATGGAAAATTTGGAAAGTAATTAAATTCATGAGATCGTAAGATGGAGCACCCATGATAGGACTGTTGTACTTAAAAATTAAAGAAAATACCTTATCTTTTTAACATGTGATAACACTGGAAGAAAGTGGCCTCTCTAAGCCTGGAAGAAAACACAAGATCAGCCAGCATCCAGGATATGAGACTTCCTAGCCTTCAACTTATGAGAAATAAATGTCTGCTGTTTAAACTGACTAATCAGTAACTTATTTTTGTTTTTTATAATTAACATGTATTAAATGTGCAAAATAATGGCTCTGTTATACCTTCCATTTTGATTCTCTGAGATATGATTTTATACTGTAGTGCAACCTGGTCTCAAATTCTTTAGCCTCTTAGCTGCTTAGATTACAAGATTGAATTATCAAACCTAATTCATTTGTATAAAATATACACTGTAACTTTTATCATAGTCACTTTCTATTACCTCCTGTTGTCACCACTTTTCTTCCTGTGAGTCTACCTCCTCCCTCCAAAAAATCCCTTCTCTTTTCTCATGTGTTTTTATTTAATCTAAAGTCTGAATATGAAAAATATATGATATTTTTTCTTTCTGGGTCTGTTTTTGCATTATGACTTCCACTTCCATTTATTTTACTACAAACTATCAATTTTTTCTTTATGGATAAGCAAAGCAGCACTCTATTGTGTATATATACCCCATTGTGGTGATTTGAACAAGAATGGTCTCTAAATGCGTTTATATTTGAATATTTAGTTCCCAATAGGTGGAAAATATCAGGAAGGATTAGGAGCTGTGGCCTTGTTAGAATAGGTATTCGCTGAGGACTGACTCTGAGGTTTTGAAAGACTTGTGCCATTCATGGATTCCAAAGCTTTGTAGTTTATAAGCTCCCAATACACTCTTCCTTCTCTAAGTTGCCTTGATCATGGTGTCTTATCACAACAATAGACAAGTAATTAACACAAATTTTCTTTGCCTATTCATGTGATGGTGGGCACCTAGGCTGATTCAATAACTCTAATACTCTGAACAATAAACTCTGGTAGGCAATTATCTCTACTAATGTGGGAGTCCCCTCTGTGTGCTGTGATTACCATTAATAAATAAAGAAACTGCTTTGGACCTATAGCAAGGCAGAACTTAGGTAGGCAGGGAAAGCTAGGCTGAATGCTAGGAGGAAGAAGGGCGGAGTCAGAGAGATGCTATGTAGCCACTGCCAGAATCAGACATGCTGAAACTTTGCCAGTAAGCCACTGTCACGTGGTGATATACAGATTAATAGAAATGGGTTAAATTAATGTAAGAGTTAGCCAATAAGAAGCTAGAGCTAATGAGCCAAGCAGTTATCTAATTAATTTAGTTTCAGTGTGATTATTTTTGTTCTGGGAAATTGGGAAAAACAAGCAGCCTCCCTGTTACACTACTGTATACTAAAGTAGATAGATTCCTTTGGCTATTGTGACTACATGGACGTATAGGCATTACTATGTTTTGTTGACTTGGAATCATTTCAGTATTATATCCTTGAGTGCTACAGCTGTATCATACAATAGTGTTGCCTGTATATTTTTTTTCTTGAGGACCTTCTATAGTACCTTGAATAATAGAAGTGCTAATTTACATACACACCAACAGTGTCTTAGTTTTACTCACCAACAGCCATGCATTCTCACCAGAATTTGGTGTTTGTTTCCTTGAGAACAGCCATTTGATCTGGGATGAGATGGAATCTTAGTGTAGTTTTGTTTTGTTTTGTATTTTCATATGTCTAAAGGGGATGAACATTTTTATTTATTTATTAACCATTTAAATTTTTTCCTTGAGAAATGCATATCTAATTTATTCACCCATGTATTGGCTGAGTTGTCATTTTTCTAATATTTAGAGTTCTTTTTATATTATGGATATTACTTTTTTCAGATGAATTGCTATCAACCATTTCACACAATGTAGTTTATATTACTGTTACTTATTTACATTGAAGTACATGATGTGATTTCATAAAATCAATGAAATTAATTAGTAGTAATTCTGTTATTTCCTGAGCTATTAAATCACTATTCAGATAACTATTTTCTATGCCTGTATCTTAAAGTGTTTCCCTTACAATTTTTTCTAGTAGTGTAGTATGCTTTCTCAGACTGCCAGCCCCTAAATCATGATATGGAGACTTATTATCAATTATGAATGTTCAGCATTATCTTACGTTAGTCCACTAGCTTATAACTTAATTTAATCTATTTCTATCCATCTATGTTTTGTCTCAAGACTTTCTACATTTCTTTCATTCTCTATGTTTTATTCAATGTTTGTCTGTCTGGCAGCTGCTTAGCTGGCTGTCTGACCCCTCACATCTCCTTCCCCCCCCTTTTTGTACCTAGATTCTTCCTCATACTTATTATCTCAGCCTGCCAATCCCGTCTATCCCTCTACTGCCTAGCTATTGCCAGTTCAGCTTTTTATTAGACCAATCAGGTGTCTTAGGCAGGCAGAGCAACATATTTTTACATAGTTAAACAAATGCAGCATAAACAAATGTAACACATTTTTACCTAGTTTAAGTAATATTATACAACATAGTGGTTTCAATTTCAGTCTTACTTTGAAGTGCATAATCAATTTTGATTTGAAGTTTGTATAGCATGATTAATAAAAAACCAGAGACAGAAATTGGGGTGCAACCTGAAGGCCAGAAAAGCAAAACAGCAAGCCACTGGCTCTTACTTCTACCACAGTCCAAAATGGTGATCCTGCCTCCAGGAATCTCAGAATGAGACTGTGTGTGATAGTTGTCTCCTCCCATCTTAAATTCCTCTCTAGTACTGGGATTAAAGGTATGCACCACCATTGCCCAGTTTCTATGGCAGGCCAGTGTGGCTACTCGGATTAAAGGTATGTATCACCACTGCCTGGTCTGTAATGCTGATCAGTGTGTCTGTTTTATGGTCTGAACTTCAGGCAAACTTTATTTATTAAAATACAAATGAAATACCACTACAGGCATATGATTTAGCAAACTTGTTTTTCTACATGTGACTGTCTAGTTTTCCAACACCATTTATTTGTTCTTCATGACACTTTTTCTCCAATATATGTGTTCACAACAGTTGTTGAGACTCATATTGAGTAGATTTATTTTGTTTGAATTTGTGTTTATTTTTGTACTGCATACTGAGTTTGTTACTATGGTTCCATAGTATATTCTGGATCCAGATATTAGCATACATTCAGCATTATTCTTTTTTCTGAGAATTGTTTTGGTATTTATTTATTTATTTATTTTGTCTTTTTGGCTTCTACATGAATTTTTGGAATTTTTTATAATTCTGTGAATTAGTAACATCTTCATATAAATGCAGATTGAGAACAACAGTCTATTCTAGGAATTACCAAAAATATTTAGAAAGACATTAAAATTCCCCAAAAGTGTGTGTCCAGCAGAAAATTAAGCCTCTTCATCCTTTACCACCTGGTTTTTTTTTTTTTGCTATAGTCAACTTTTTATTTTTTTTCCCATACATTGTTTTGTTTTATTTTTTCCATTCAAGAACATAATTAAAGATAAAAAAATTTTTTTTTTCCTTTCTTCCCCTTCTCCCGGTCCCCTCCCACTACCCCCCACCCCTCCTCCCTCCCCCTTCTTCCTTGAAAGAGGGCATGGTGCCCTGCCCTGTTGGAAG
>PVIU01032889.1:0-13061 GCA_004026605.1 Ondatra zibethicus | reverse complement strand
TCCCCCCTCCCCCTCCAGATCTACCACCTTTCTGTCTCTCATTAGAAAACAAACAGGCTTCTAAGAGATAATATATAATAAAATATAATAAGATAAAATGAGAATTTACACATTGGGATAGGTCAAAACAAATAAGAGACCCAAGAAAAGGGACAAGAAACAGAAATAGACACAGAAATCTACTCTTTCATACACTCAGAATTCCCATAAAAAGACTAGACTGGAAGCCATACGTATGTATGCAAAGGACATATAAGGTTAAAAAGAGGGAAAATAAATAAATAGACAAAATAAAAGCAAATATAAAAATATAAGATATAGTTTAAAATGGGCAAGAAAGCCCTGCAATGCCATTATAACACAAGGCACCCCCAAAGATGCTCTTGAATTTGTTTTCTACTGGGCAGGCAGCCTACCCGTAAGAGTAGCTTGTTTCCCCTGTGAAAACTCCCTTGGAATAAACGTGCATTTGCCAGTGGTTATCAACTGGAGATGGCCTCTGTGTTAGGGACGGGGGCATCCACTTCTTCTTTAGGCTCTAGGACTCCACCTGGCCCAGACCCTGGCCGGCCCAGTGTGTGCTGCCTCAGTCGCTTTGAGTTCACGCGTATGTTGAGTCTTCGATTCCGAGGGCCTTGTTTTCTTGGTGTATTCCATGCCCTCTGCCTCTTACAGTCTTTCCTTCTCCTTTTTCACAGGGTTTCCTGAGCCCCTAGGGGAGGGATCTGATGGAGACATCCCATTTAGGGCTGAGCGTTCCGAGGTCTCTCACTCTCAGCATAATGTCTGGCTGTGGGAGGAAGCTTCTCTGATGATGGCTGAGCAAGGCACTAATCTATGAGTATAGCAGAATAACCTTGGGAATCTTTTTTTCTTTTTTCTTTCTCTTTTTTTTTCTTTTTTGAGACAGAATTTCTCCGTGTAATTTTGGAGCCTATGCTGGAACTTGCTCTGTAGACCAGGATGGCCTCAAACTGACAGAGATCTGCCTGCCTCTGCCTCTCGAGTGCTGGGATTAAAGGTGTGTGCCACCAATGTCCGGCAGCGTTGGGAATCATTTTATCACTACATTTCCCCCCTTTTGTAAGACTGGTTTATTTGGTTTTATCCTAGGATCCTGGGCTATCTAATCTTGGGTTCTTGGTCACACAAGCAGAGTCAGGTATGAGTTCCATGTCATGGAGTGGGCCTTATGTCAAATCAGTTATTGGTTGGTTACACAAAGTTTTATGTCACCATTGCCCCAGCATATCTTTCAGGTAGTAAACCTTGTAGATCAATGGGCTTGCAGCTGGGTTGATGTTTCTCCTTTGGTAGTATTCAGAATACCTTTTTGTTGTTGTTGTTGTTGTTGTCGTTTGAGACAGAGTTTCTTTGTAGCTTTGGAGCCTGTCCTAGAACTCACTGTGTAGACCAGGCTGGTCTTGAACTCACAGAGATCCTCCTGTTTCTGCCTCCCAAGTGCTGGGATAAAAGGTGTGCACCACCACCAGCTGGCCAGAATATCTTCTAGTAGCAAAGACACTAGAATGTAGGGGTGAAGGCTCTCTGTAGGCACCAGCTTGACTTCTCCTGTTCAGTGAGTTGTGTGGTGTTGTCTCCAGCAATGGGACCTTATTAGCAGTTTGTGAAGGGCAAAATACAGTCTTGGTAACAGCCTGGGATGTTTCCGGGTTCCCATGAGACCCTTTGGCCAACAACCCATTTATATGTCAACCATTCTTGGTAATGGAAGCTTCATTTGGTGACAAGAGATATCCAATTGGGACTCTGTCTCTCCCATTATTTGGCAGTTTCATTTAGATCATCTTTATACATGTATATATGTTAAGGAGCCTCTGTTGTACTAGGTTTCCATACTGCCTTTCAAATGCCCCTTGATTTTAGCTGTCTCTTCTCTTCTGCCCTTCCCGCTGGTCCTTCTTGTTTCAGTCCATCCATAACTGTTTATTTCCCCTTACCTAGGGAGATCTATCTGTCCCCCAAGCCCCTTACTTTATACCTAACCTTCGCGCTTCTACAGATTGTAGCTTGGTTATCATTGACTTAAAAGCGAATATCCACAGGTAAGTAAATCCATAGCACATTTACCTTTCTGGATCTGGATAACTCACTCAGGACAATCTTTTCTAGTTCCATTAATTTATATGCATTTTTTGTTTTACAGCTGAGTAACATTTCATTGCATCAATATACACATTTCCTTTATTCATTAATCTGTTGAGGGACATCTATGTTGTTTCCCATTTCTGGCTATTACGAGTAGAGCAGCAATGAGCATGGTTGAGCAAGTGTCTCTGTCGCAGATGGAAGCATCCTTTGGGTACACGCCGAGAGCGGTGTACTGGATCTCAAGGTAGATCAATTCCCAGCTTCCTGAGGAACTGCTACACTGATTTCCATAATGACTGTACAGATTTTCACTCCCACCAGTAGTGGATGAGCGTTCTTCTTATTCCACATCCTTGCCAGCCTGAACTATCATTTGTTTTATTGATCTTAGCCATTCAAATGGTTATAAGGTAAAATCTCAATGTTTTTTTTGAATTTTCACTTCCCTGATGACTAAGTATGTTGAATATTTCTTAAGCCCAATGCCTTAACCACTCAGCCATCTTGCTGCAGGCAAACATTTCTGTATTTTTCAGTAATTGAGAATCCTCTGTTTATATCTATACCCCATTTATTAATTGGGTTATTTGTTTCTTGATTTATAGTTTTTTGAGTTCTTTATATATTTTAGGTATAAGCCCTCTATTGGATGTGCAGTTGGTAAAAATCCTCTTTTATTCTGTAGGCTGCCATGTTGTCTGAATGATGTTGTCCTTTGCCATTCAGAGCTTTTTCCATTTCATGAAGTCCCATTTATTAGTTGTTGATTGTAGCGCTTGTACTAATGGTGTTTTGGTCAAAAATTCTTTTCCTGTGCCAAGGAGTTCAAGGCTATTCCCCACCTTTTCTTCTATCAGGTTTAGTGTATCTGGTTTTATGTTGAAATATTTGATCCATTTTGAGTGGAATTTTTTTGCTGGGTGATAAGTATGGATCTATTTGTGTTCGTCTATATACAGCCATCCAGTTTGTCCAGTATTATTTGTTGAAGAAGCTTTCTCTTTCCCAGTGTGTGTTTCTGGCTTCTTTATAAAAAAACAGGTGTTGTTATGTGTGTGGATCTGGGTCTTCGATTCCATTGTTCAATGTGTTTGTTTTGTGCCAATGCCATGCTGTTTTTATTACTATAGCTTTATCGTTAGTACAGCTTGAAATCAGGGATGGTGAGACTTCTAGCAGTTTTTATTAGTTAGTATTGGTTTAAATATTCTGGGGTTTTTGTGTTTCCATATGAAGCTGAAAATTGTTCTTTCCAGTTTTGTGAAAAAATGTGTTGGAAATTTGATGGAAATTACATTGACACTGTAGATTTCTTTCTTTTCTTTTCTTTTGGTTTTTCAAGACTGGATTTTTCTGTAGTTTTGGAGCCTGTCGTAGAACTAGCTCTTATGGATCAGGCTGGCCTTGAACTCACAGAGATCTGCCTGCTTCTGCCTCCCTAGTGCTGGGATTAAAGGCGTGTGCCACCACCGCCTGATCCAAATCTGTAGATTTCTTTGGTCATTTTTACTATGTTAATCATCTGACCTAGGAGCATGGTAGAGCTTTCCCTCTCCTGACCGACTCTTCCATGTCTTGAAGTTTTTATCATACAAGTCTTTCAATCGCTTGGTTAGAGTTTCCTCAAGATATTTTATATTATTTGAAGGTATTGTTGTTTCCATGATTTCTTTCTTGGTTCACTTCTCATTTGTATATAGAAAGGCTACAAATTTTTGTGAGTTAGTTTTGTATCCAGCCACTTTGTTGAAAGTGTGTAACAGCTGTACTCAGTGGAATTGTTAGGGTCACTTTTGTATACTATTGTATCATCTGAAAATAAAGATACTTTGACCTCTTCCTTTCTAATTTGTATCCCCTTGACCTCCTTCTGTTGTCTTTTTGCTATAGGTAAGACTTGAAGCACTATATTGAATGGACAGCCTTGTCTCGTTCCTGATTTTAGTGGGATTGCTTTGATTTTCTCTCCATTTAAGTTGTTGTTGGTTACAGGCTTTCTGCAAACTGCCTTTATTATGGTGAGGTGTGATCCTTGTATCCCTCATCTCTCCAGGACTTTTTATCATGAATGGGTACTGGATTTTGTCAAAGGCCTTTTCTACATCTTATGAGATGATCATTTTTTTTTGTCTTTCAGTTTATTTATATGGTGGATCGTATTTATTGATTTATGGATGTTGAACCATCCCTGCATTTCTGGGATGAAGCCTACTTGATCATGGTGGATGATTCTTTTGATATGTTCTTGGATTTGATTTGTAAGTATTTTACTGAGAATTTTGGCATCTATGTTCATAAGGGAAATTGGTCTGAAATTCTCTTTCTTTGTTGGGTCCTTATGTGGTTTGGGTATCAGGATAACTATGGCTTCATAAAATAAATTTGGCATTGTTCCTTCTGTTTCAATTTGTGGACTGATGTGAGGAGTATTGGCATTAACTCTTTTGAAAATCTGATAGAATTCCTTATTACAACCATTTGGCCCTGGCCTTATTTTTTGATTGGGAAACTTTTACTGCTTCAATTTCATTAGAGGTAATAGGTCTGTTTATATTGCTTATCTGATCTTGGCTTAACTTTGGTAAGTGATATTTATGGAGAAAAAGTGTCCATTTGTTTTAGATTTTCCAATTTGGTAGAGTTGTGTGTGTGTGTGTGTGTGTGTGTGTATGCGTATGCTTTGAGAGAAAGTTTATTTACTGTTTTAGTTTATTGAAACTTAAAATATTCCATCAAATTACCCAGGAAGATTCAGGTAGCAGAAATATTCAGCATGCACATTTCTTCACAAGGTCTCAAGTCAGTTTTCTGAGGTCACAAAATGCTATGCATACTATGTGTACTATGCTATTGAAACCACCCCTACTTTTGGTCCTTACAAACTCAAGTATAGAAATAAGCAGTGTATTACTAAAGTAATATCAGGACCTCCCCTAATATGGTTTCACAGAGGTTTAAGGTTAAATGTGAACAGGATGTGAGATTTCCAGTCAATCAGTCCCATTCAGATTGTGGGTTCAGAGCAGCATATTAGACAGGTGCCCATAGCCAGTGCTCTCACTGGGACATCTTCCTGCTTTTGAGACTCACCCAGAAACAGCTTTAGTCTCCTGCTCTGCAGCCCAGACACCGCCCCACATATACCCTAACGGGTGAGTCTGTTCTGTTCAAGTGGTTCTGTATTTAGAACCTGCAGGTTGATGCATCGACACGGAAGAGCACTAGCGCTGTTCGCTGGAGAGGGGCCTGCTCCTGTGCTCACACCAAGTGTTTTCCAGAGACTCTGTTAGTCAGTTTGGTTTTGTATTTCTGTTTCAACATGGAGTTCAGGTTTATTAATTATAAAGTATGTCTTTATAATTCTCTGGATTTCTTTGTTATCTGTTGTTATGTCCCCCTTTAAGACCTTAGTGTTCTTAACATGCACACACACACAAACACACACACACACACTCACATACACACAGTATCTTGCCTCTCTAGTTAATTTTCCTCAATTTTAGCTTCTAATTTTGAAAAAAAAAACCATCAATAATTCTGAATGTTTTTCTCTTCTTTTGTAAGTAAATAGGTCTTGATTTAGAAAATGCTTTCTACTTCTTCTTATGTGTATCATTGAATTTGCCCTTGTATCTTTACGTTGTTTCCCCCACTTAGATTTGTTTTCATTAAATGATCGCTTCAAAGCTTTTTCCTTTCATCTCTGTTTAAAAAGCTACAACTACCCTTTGGGTCAGGCTTTTGGTACTGCTGCCAAGAATTCGTTGCTCAACTCAAGGTCAGAAGATATTTTCCAGTGTTTCATTCTATAATCTTCATGGATTAACCTCTTTCATTTAGCTCTATGGACTTTTTGAGTTAACTGTGGGGTGTAGTATGTGCTGAGGGTCTAAGATCTTTCTTGCCACTCTTTTGCATATATATATCTAATTACCCCAGCCCCAATTGTTGAGAAGACTCTTTTTCTATCTCCATTAATTATCTTGGCACCTTCGTCAAAATTAAGCTGATTGTTACATAAGAGTTTATTTCTGGACCCTTAATTCTATTCCACTGATTTATATGCCTATCCTGTGCCAATGCCACTATCTTGATTAATGCAGCTTTGTAGTGAGCGCTGGGATCAGAAAGTGTGAGTCCTCTGACTTACTCTGGGACAGATTTGTTTTTTGTTATTTCTTTATATTTTTATTTGAACTCTGGTCCTAGTTTTTAGATTCCACCACACACACAGATTTACAATGGCATCTCAGTATGGTTTAGGGATAATTTACATATAAATATGGGGGCAATACCATCCTGACAATATTAGATATTTCAATCTTTCAACATGAAATGTCTTCATTTATTTATGCTATCTTAATCTCTCTCAGGAATTTTGAAATAGCTTTAGGATAATATTTTGTTCATTCTTCTAACTTTATTTTATTTTTGGATCCTTTGAGAAAAGAGTGATTTTTTTCAAATTCCATTTTCAATTGTTTGTTACTAAAGCGTATTATTTGTGTGTTGATTGCAGGCTCCATGACTTTTATAGACTTACTCACACAGGACACCCAGTATCATAACATAATTTCTCTTTGTTTCCCAAACTAGATGATCCTTCTTTCTGCTTTCCCTCTGCTTTCCTCTCTCCCCTACTCCTCTTTCCTGCTTCTCCCTCTCCTTAGCGGAATGCTTCTCGCATTGCATTGTCTAGGGCCATTCACTTCAGTGTTCCTGGTCTTCCCAAACAGAGGGAACAAGCATTTGCTGTCTTAAATAATGTCACCAGGATTTTTAGAGATGTCTTTGGTCAGGTTAAGAGCACTTTCTTCTGTTTCTTTTTGTTGTTGTTTTGAGACATAGTGTTGCCATGTAACCCAGGCTTGCCTGGTATTTGCTATGTAGACCAGGCTACCTCAAATTTGAACTAAGCGTTCCACTTCTGTCTTCCAAGTGCTGGAATTACAGATGTGCACCGCCATGTCTGGTTTCTTATTTCTGTTTGATAATTTCTTTTCCTTAAAAATCATGAATGAATTTGGGGTATTGTCAAATGCTATTTTTGTACCTACCAGGGTAATTTTTCTCTGGATTATTATTATATCAATATAATCTATTAAAGTATTTGATTTTTGGATAGTAAACCAGTGTTGATTGGGGAAGGATAACTCGATCAAACTTTATAATCATTTAAAATATTTCTGAATTTTGGATGCTAAAACATTGATCCAGTGATGATGTATTTTCTAGGGCTGCTGTGGCAAAGTTCTAGGTGCTAAGTAACTTCCAGAAGCTTTGAAGGTCAGGAGTCCAAAATCAGTAAGCCAGCAAGGCCGTGCTCCCATTGACAGCTCTCAGGATGACTCTGCCTGCCTTTTCAATTCCCGGAAGCTGCCAGCAGCCCATGGCGTCCTGTGGATCTACGGCTCCCGTCTCTCCCTGTGTTTCCATGTACATCCTCCCCATTTGGGCCTCAGTTTCCTCCTTCTTATGAGGATATCAGGGTTTGGTCACATTAACCATAACCTGCAAGAGAACAAAGCATGATCTTCCTGGATGAGTTTCTCCCCACTGCTGTGACAAAGAGCTGCCTGGCTGAGGGGGTTGGAATAACAGAAATTCATTCTGTCACAGTTCCAAAGATCGGAAATCCAAGACGATGATATGGGCAGGGTGGACTCTCTGGGAGGCTGTTGTGAAGACCCGTCTCCAGGACTCCCTTCGGTTCCAAATGGTTGCTAACAATAGTTGGCATTCCTGGGGATGTAGAAGCATCCCTCAATCTGCCTTCATCTTCAGTTGGTAATCTCTGAGTCTGTATCCAAACTCTCCCTTTTCCTAAAGACCTGGTCATGTTGGATTAGAGTCTACCCTATCCAAACATAGTTTCATTGCAACTTGATCACCCATGAAGACTCCACTTCTTTTCCTCCCATTCCCTTCCTCTTTCCCTCCCTCCTTTCCTTCCTTCTTCCCTCCTTTCCATTTTAGTGTTGAGGATTGAATTTAGGGACTGAGCCTGCTAGAGAAGGACTCTACTGATAAGCTATATGGCTAATGCCAAAGACCGTCTTCTAAAGAAGGTTTTGAGAAGTAGGAATTGAACATAGTTTGTTGATTGTATTAGTTAGCTTTGCTTTGTTGTGACAACAACACTTTCAAGGAACAACGTAAGGCTTCTAGTTGTGATCTACCATGGTGTAAAGGCACAGCTGGACAGCTGAGTTCATTGGCATAGTGTAGTGATGGAGGTTGACCAGAAAGCAGAATAAAGCCGGAACCAAAGGCCAGGTAGAACTTCCAAAGGCCCACCCTAGTGTTTTACTTTATCAGCTGAGTTCCACATCCTACAGTTTGCACAATCTCCTGAAATGTCATCCCTAGCAAGGGAAGGAGTGTTCCAAACATGAGTCCACAGGGACACTTCAGATCCCAACCTTAAACAGGGGTGGATGTAATTCAACCCAGAAATTCTGGTGTTGTTGGTTTTCAATTGTGTAGTGGTGAAAGGAGCCGGTTGGCATCCTGTACCCCTGTGACTTGAGCTTCCTTCATCTGTTCTCTATACTGCCGATTTCCATCTCTTCGAGAGTTCAATAACCGTATCTATGCTAAAAATGAAACTAAAATTTGTCTAATTATTAAATAACTTACGTACTGAGGACTAGTTACAGCAGAGAGATGGCTCATCAGTTTCTCCTGTGCAAAGACAGCTCACCAGAGTCTGCGTGTTCAAACGAGAGTGGGATGCACCACTGATATAGTCTTCCAAAAAAATATTCCAAGTTACACATTTCAACGGAGCCACCCACCTAGAACTATGAGTATGTTAGAGACAGAAGGTAACAGACGTGGCATGTGCCATCCACCACCAGCACCTAACTGTGGCATCGCTAATATTCCTTTACTGGAAAGAGTCTCTGCTTGAGGACGCAGGGCAGGACCTTCGTGTTTCCAGCCGAGGACACAGAACGGGGGCTCCCTGAGGTCTGATTGACCTTCGCTGTGCTTTCCGCAGTCAGATGCTAGAATTCTAACAACTAAACCACGGGGTGGGGGTTGGGGGAGAGATGCAGGAAACAAAACCTCGCAGGACACAGGACACCTGGCAGAATGGGATGGCCAGGTGGAGTGTGGGACATGTAGCCCTTAGTGCCCAAACAATCTTTATCTTCAGCTTCTAGGCCTTGCTCTTTAATCTATGTGGTGTCTGCCATCAGACTACATGAGAACCCAGCACCTAATGCCGACTGACTTCTTGACAGGAATGTAAAAAATCATTCCTGTAGAATTTCAGAGACATTTTCTTAACTTTTTATTAAATCATAAAAATGTCCAAACTTATAGAAATGTTGAAGAAATTTTACATTGAATTCTGACATGATTATCAGAATTATATAATTAATTATTTGTCCCCTCTCTAAATTAATCTTTATTGTGTTTTATAAATATGGGTCTTTTGCCCGCATATATGTGTGTGCACCGTATGGGGGCAGCACCTGTGGAGGCCAGAAGAGGGGATGGGATCCTCTGGAGCTGATGTTACAGAAACTTTTGAGAGACCGTGTGGGTTCTGAGATGCAAGCCTAGGTCCTCTGGAAGGGCATTCAATGCCCTTAGCCATTAAGCCATCTGGCCAGCCACAGCAAGATCTCTTTTGATCTTAATATTGTTTCTGGTAACGTTGTGTAGACGTGGTGCCAATGCTTGATTGACTGGACTGCACTGTCAGCAATTTGCTGATGAGTTTGCCTCAGAACCTAGGTTTATAGCGATAACAAAAGCCTCTTGGTGCTCATATGTGAATATCACTCAGCCACAATATTCTGTCTGAGTAGCATTCCTGGTCTTTGGTTGCTCTTTGCACTTCCATCGTGTTAGTTGTGGGTTCTCCCCGTCTTATGGAGTAGCCCTTCCTTGTCCGGTGTGCTAGGAGCTCATCCTGCTGTATACTCAGGATCTTAGGCCCCGGGGTCTGTAGGGGAGGGAGATTACTGTAGGTCAGTGACAAGTGTAGTTCAGATGGTGCTAAGTCCTATTTGAGGTTTTCTGGTTTTTGTTTGAGACAGAGTCTCATTTTGTAACCTAGGCTGATCTAGAACTCAGGCTGACTTTGAACTCCTGGAGATCTTCCCTCTTGCTTTAATCCCTCAAGTGCTGGTACCATAGGAGAGAGCAGCTGTGCTGACCTCTAAGTCCTGCTACTCAGAGGGAAGAAGAATCTGCTGGTGATTTAAAGTAAGTCATTCATTCTGACACCAGAGACACTGTTGTCATTCAGGTACTCCCAACTGTCAACATCAGACACACTTCTGGTTTGTTCCATTATTATTTCTGGATGCATGTACTGGTCTCTGTCTGATCTTGTGCCTCTGCTACCATCTGGAAAAATCCCACAGATGCTGCCCATAGAGGATATGACTGGTCCAATCCCCGCGCTCTTCATGAGTTTCCCACAGAGTGGGAAGGGCCCTCATTTTTTTTTTTTTTGCAGGTGATAGGCAACTTTCGAAGGATCTGCTTCTAATTTTCATATCCAGCTGAACCTCTTGACTTTCCCCACTGCCCCCCGTGAAGCTGACCCTCTGACTTTCCCCACTGCCCCCCCCCCCCGTGAAAATCTTCCCTAGTTTTGCTTCTCCTCCAGCTCCTTTGCCTCCACCCTGCTGAGCGTCCTCCAGGGACCACAGCCCCTGTCACTGTCCTCAGGCGTAAGGTGCCCTCTCTGCCTGTGCTCATAAATCATCTCACTTTCCTAGTGCCCCGTGTGACCTGCCTGTGTTAATGGTAATGAGACTAATGTGAGTGTTTATTCCATCACAAGCTTCCTGTGGGAGAGGTCTCAATTCTGCTTTGTCCCGACCCTTTAATGATTCCTCAGAACGTTTGTTAGTCAGAATTAGGTGCCATTGGCTAAGGAAGTCATAAAGCACTTATGATTTCTTAGAATCATATATCCATATTGAAACAACTCTAACCTTTAAGGGCAGAAAAACATTTCTGGAGTATTTTCAGAAACAGTATTGATCAGGGCTGGAGGCCTGGTTCAGTGGGTAAGAGTAAGTACCGTTCTCACGGAAGACCTGAGTTCATTCCCGAGCACCCATGTCGGGTGGCTCATAACTGTCGTAACTCAAGTGCCCAGGTATCTGAATCCTCTTCTGGAACCCTCTGTCACTACACTCATATATAAGCCCTCACACATGCATAATTTAAATAAAAATATTAACAAAGAAATAGTGCCGACTAGGAGTGTGTTAGCTGGAATCATGTTTGATTCCCCTTATACAATGTGAAGCTCAGTCATACAGCAGCCCTCAGGTTTGCCATGAAGAGAAGAGTGGTTATTATTATTATTATTATTATTAATTATGTATATTAATAATACAGTCTGTATTATTTCTGAATGACATCTTTGATAAAAGGAAGCAACTGTATTCTTGATGCAACTTTAAAGCTGCTGGTTTTATATATGATTTGAGACCTTTTACATTTGATTTTTCATGAAATATGGCATGTGCTCTTATTATGTAATGGAAAAATCATTAGGAAGCTACTTATCATAAAGTATAAGATTGATGCAAATGCTCTCAAGTTCCTATCTCCAACATAAGCTAAAAGACCAAAGAACTGTTCAAAATATACATTGCAGACAACAGTCCTCATTTCTTATATTTTCTCTACACCCCAGGGCTTAACCAGTTTCCAGTGTCCAAACTTGGCCAGATGCTTAAACCATGTGTTACTGAGAGCCTTGCGTCCCTTGCTACAAGTGTTATCATGATCATGGTTACAATATAGGAGAACCACCAGTCATATTCAGAATCTTTAGTAGAAGAGACCTTTAAAATTGCTACTATACTGTTTGTTAGAAAATAGCTCATAATTACAACCAACACACAGTTTTCGTAAGTATGAACAAAGTCATCCCTCTTCATAAAAAGTAATTACCCTTATTTTCCAAGAATTTCTGTGATAGTTTATTGTCAGATTCCACAAGGAGTGATAGATGTGTCCACCGAAGACACACAATGAATGTGACATTAGCATGGTATACACAGAGCATGAAGACATTTGTTTATTCGTCAGCAGACACTACTGACCATCCTTTTTCACTTGACTGTGGGGAAAACACAGTGAAATAAAACAGGGTTTCCTCCTAAATACTAATCCAGATGGAAAGATGAGGCTCATCTCTACAAAGCGATAACTCAAGGCAGAGCCAGAACATCATAAGGAGTTTTTGGAGACTTTTGTTATCAGAAATGTGTTCTTCTAGCCAGGAAAGAGAAGCACATGTTTACAGAGGGATAACATGGACCAAAGATTCGGTACCCAGTCTTGGGAGGTAGTCCCTATGCTGATGGGCACATATTAAGATTGTGTAACTGGAAACCCAAGGAAGGAGCAGTTACTTGAGGATAAATTGTTGGAGCAAAGGAAAACATTTACTTGAAAAGCTAGAATGAATAAGAGACTTGTCACCATCAAGGACCATCTTGCCTAAGGGAACAGGTATAAGGCTGATGCACCGAAGGGTGGGAGACACAGCACATAGGCAGCTCAAAGGCAATTGCAAACATGGGGGCTTGCTGTTCTGGCCAGGCGTTGTGGGTTCTGCAAATCTAAAGAGAAGGTGCCGTGGAGAAAACTGTATGACTCAGGTCTTACTAGTTCTTTCCCTATTTGTAGTTAGTAGTTAATGATTAGCATAACTAAGCTATCTTTTCTTAGGAAAACAGAAGATGGTGAAGAGGACAAGAGAGACAGAGATAAAGACCTCTTGGAGGACAGGGGGAGGTAACTGAAAGGCAACTGTCAGGGACAAGCTGGTGAAATGAAACCTTACAGAACAGTTTCAACTGCTTAGCTGGCTCACAGTCTGAGGCATCATCTATAGAATGGCAGAGAGAAGCCGGCATCCTCCTCCTCCTCCTCCTCCTCCTCCTCCTCCTCCTTCTCCT
>PVIU01032888.1:0-13040 GCA_004026605.1 Ondatra zibethicus | reverse complement strand
AAGACATGTTAAGAGCAGGGGCTGAGAAGCACAGGAGGTGGCGGTGGGTGTCCTTTCCTTTACCGAACACATATCCCATTTTGTGAGTTCTTTTTGCTGACTGATCTAGTTTTTGCCATTGCCTTAACAAAAAGAGTTAGCCATAGATACGCATCAGAACAATGCAAAGAGCTTTAACCCGAGCTGTTTCCCAGGCCCTCTAAAAGACTGTTTAACTTGGAACCCCTGGAATTAGCCCTAGAAATGACACTGCTGAAATCTCCCTAGGTGATCATGCAGAGTCAGGGCTGAGGACCCCTCTTCCTGGACCTTACTCCCTATCTATACCTGGGATTTGGCACACACACAGAGGCAAAAGGGGATATGTTCTCATTTATTTATTTATGCATTTATTTATTTGAGACACGGTTTCTCTGTAGCTTTTTTTGTTTGTTTGTTTGCTTTTCGAGACAGGGTTTCTCTGTAGCTTTCGAGCCTGTCCTGGAACTTGCTCTGTAGACCGGGCTGGCCTCGAACTCACAGAGAACCGCCTGCCTCCGCCTCCTGAGTTCTGGGATTAAAGGCATGCACCACCACTGCCCAGCGGGGATATGTTCCTTACAGTGCAGTGGCTTGAGCTATGATGACCCCAAAAGCCCTTTCAGTGGAAAGTCAGTAGTGGTGAAAGTGTCTGTAGTCATAGAACTCCTTGTCTAGTATCAGGGACGAGTAAGTGTCCTGCCTCTCCAAGCACAGAGGCACCAAGAAGTGTCCATGAGTGCCATAGGAAGATGTGGGCAGTCAGCTCAGGTCTAAGTCCCCACGTGTCCTAGCTGATCTTCAGCTGCATGCAGCTATCTACAGGATTTTAATGGGTTAGCTTGAAGGTTTCCAGCCTTCTTTGCTCTCGTGAGTTTTTGATGTGTAAGAACTGTGACACACCATTCTTCATCCCCACTCCCACCCCAACAATGGTCTCACGATGTAGCACTGGCTGGCCTGTGCCACCATGTCCAGGTTTCTCTGTGTAGCCCTAGCTGTCCTGGGACCCACTCTGTAGACCATGCTGGCCTTGAACTTACAGAGATCCTCTTGCCTCTGCCTCCTGAGTGCTGGGATTAAAGACACGTGCCACCATCACACCCGTTCCTTTATTTTTCTTCTGTTAACTCTTTTTTTTCATTTATTCATTTTTATTTTATGTGCATTGGTGTTTTGCCACCCTGTGTGTCTGTTTGAGGGTGTTGGGTCCCCTGGAACTGGAGTCACAGATAGTTGTGAACCACTATGTGGGTGTTGGGAATTGAACCTGGGTCCTCTGGAAGAACAGTCAACACTCTTAACTGCTGAACCATCTTTCCAAGCCCTTTTCTCAATTCTTTTTTTTTTTTTTTTTAAAGACAAGGTTTCTCTGTGTAGTTTTGGAGCCTGTCCTGGCACTAGCTCTTGTAGACCAGGCTGGCCTCGAACTCACAGAGATCCTCCTGCCTCTGCCTCCTGAGTACTGGGATTAAAGGCATGTGCCACCACCACCTGGCCCTTTTCTCAATTCTCAAGAATTCTTTGGGCACTGGCCTAGTGGTTTATGGTTGTGATATCAGCACTTGGGAGGTTAAGGCTGGAGGATGGCCACAAACTTGAGGCTAACCTGGTCTACATAGTGAGTTCTAAGTCATTTGGGTCTACAGAATGAGGCAGTATCCCAACACAGAACACATCACTCTGTAGTCTAGACTGGCCTTGGGACTGATATACCATGGTGAAGAAACCTGCTGAAGACTGAGGCACCCCTGCCTCTCCAGTGGTACCACCAGAATCCTCTGGACCTGCCAGACACGGGGGAACTGGGCCAGCTGGCCCCAGGCCACCCAGCTGCTTTCATCTTTCCTACATTAGGTTTTGACCTGGTCTTGTCACTCAGTACTAGGGCTTCTGGTTTGGCACTCCTGTTTTTCGTTTGTTTGTTTTGGGACAGACTCTCTTACGTAGCCACAGAAGTATTGAAACTTGTTATGTAGACCAGGCTAGCCTAGAAACCACAGATCTGTCTGCCTGCCTCTGATTCCCAAGTGCTAGGATTAAAGATGTGTGCCACAATGCTCTGCCCAAATGAGGCTTTAAAAAAAAAAAACAAGATTTAATTTTAAATTTTTATTGTGGCATTTATTTCATGTGTGTATACATGTGTTTGTGTGTGTATATACCACTGTTGGGGGGAACAGAGGTCTGTGTTGGGCAGCTTCCTTTTTTGCTCTTGGAGGTAGAGGCAGAGGTTGAGGAGTTCAAGGCCAACCTTGACTACATAGAGAATTAGAGGCCAACTTCTGCTACATGAGGACTTAATCTCAAAAAATCAAAATCTGGTCCAGCAAGATGGCTCAGCAGGTAAAGGTGCTTACTGTCAAACCTGATGACCTGAGTTTGATCCCTGAAACCCACATGGTAGAAGTAGAGAACTGACTGACTCCCCAAAAGTTTTCAGACTTCCACATGTGTGTCTCCCATTCCCATAATATATAAAACATTTAAAAGACAATTGGTGAAATTCAATCTTGTGGGCTTCATGCACCTCCCTCCCACCAGAGCTCAGAGCTATTTCTCTTACCTTGCTGGTGAGACTGGACCTCTCTCATCTCCAGGTCATGGGTCAGTTCTGGGGAAGAGAGAATAGAGGGGTTTGTGTGTACACAAGTAGGTGTGCGTGTCAGGAAGTCACAACTGAGTTAGCGGAAGGGCAGACCCGCAGGTACCATCTCCACTCCCACTATAGCTGCTTTACATCCCAGCAAGGGCAAGAGTCAAGCCCAGAGATCTTTCTAGCAAAAGCTTTGTGCCTAGGCTTGGCTACAGAGACTACCTCTGTGGGCAGAAGAGCCTGGCTTGTTTAGGGGAGGAGGGGGTGTTTGCCTTTCCCTAAGGGGTGATATGGTTGTGGAGGACTCTTGTGACCTATGCAAGCTTAGTTGCATTGATGAATGCTGCAGTGCCCAGAGAAACTTGGGGAGCAATAGAAATGGACAGAAGATATTTGCCAAGCTGAACACATGTGACACTAATTTCATAGCCAGTATTGTACCTGTATTACTGTCTAGAGATCTCTACTGTTTCCTAAACCCCATTTGACCACTATGTAAGAAGGGCTTAAGGAGGACAGCGCCACCTAGTGGTAGAAGATGCACCAGGCGTTGGTTTGGTGTTAGAAGGGGAGGGACTCCTCAGGGGCATCCAAGTTAGGGAATGCCATCACCAAGGTCACTGGCATAGGACGAAGTTCTTCCTGGGTGCTGGTGGCCCAGCTACCCCCTTATCTCTGCTTATTTTTCTTCAACTCATTTTTGGTGTCCCCAATGCCTCCTCCATCTCTCAGGGCATCTGTTATTTCAGCCCCACCTCCTGTCCCCTATCTCCTAGAGTTCAAACCAGGGAGGGACCAGGAGTGCACAACTCAATGACACAGAAAATGCTTAGCACTCCTGGTTCTGGGTGCTAATTCTCACAGCACTGGAGGTACTGTGCTGGGCAAAGGGCAGACGGAAGCTGGGAGCTGTAGGGTCTACTTGGGAGCACCTGCACACACCTTCAGGGATGAAGCTTGGAAGAAAGAAAGTGGCACAACTCTGGGGCCTGCTGCCCATCGTCTGCCAGATAGGCAGGCCTGTGACCTGAGTCTGCTCCCCTTCTCCCCTCAAAATGCTCTTAGGGGCCCGAGGCTTTGCTAGAAGTACCCTCTCTGGGGAAACCACTTGTTGCTGGGACAGGGAGAGCTCTGAGTACCTTAGCTATGACCGGAGCCTGAACCTCTTCCCTGGAGGCCTTTGAAGCCTCTTTGGGACCAACTCCTCCCTTCCTCCAAGGCCTATGAAATGGCCTAAGGGACCTTGGTTCTGCCACTAACTTCTCAACTGCCAAGTTCTTTCAACCATTAACCACAGGACTGAGATATGAGGAGACAGAATCCCAGCTGGGCAGAACACCCCCACCTTCCTCTTTGTGTGTGTGTGTTTTAGATAGGATCTCACTATGTATTCCTGGGTGTTCTGGAACTCGCTCTGTAGACCAGTATGGTCCTGAACTCACAGAGATCCCTCTGCCTCTGCCTTCTGTGTGCTGAGATTAAAAGTGTGTGCCACCATGCTAGGCTTCCTTCATCTTTCTCTACCCATCTTCTGATGAGAATCCTTGCAGGTTATATAAACATTATATGAACTCAGCACATGGTAGGGTCCTAGACCAATAAGGATACTTCTCTGAGCCTTAGTTTTCTCATTTGGAAAATGGGGACAAAACAGCACCTCTCTTACAAGGGTCTGGTGCCAGGATGTAATGGAAAGAAATAGAGGATTTAGCTTAGGGCTAGGTCAGCACTGAAGGCTCAGGGGCACTTGTCATTAGCCAGGCTATCCCATCAGTCCAGAACTTCTACTTCCAAGCCCCATGTTCTTCATTCTCATCTGGCTTTCCAGGCAGCCTGCCCTCTTGAGTCCCCTTCAGGCTCCTCCCTCTATTCTCTTTGCTTTCTCTGCACTTCCCACTGGGAAGGAGGCCTGAACTGGTCATCTCAGTCCCCAGAGTGGCAGTTCCAGACAAGACCAGAGTTATTTTTATCTCCTTAATCAATAACCAGGAGGCTCCAAGCCCAGGCTCACCTGAGAGCCAGAGAGGGCTAGAGGGCCCTCAAATCCTGCCTCTCATGTTGTCATGTGTCCAGAATGGAAAGACCCAGGTCTTCAGAATTAGGGAAAAACAAGAAGAAATGAGAGGATCTGCGGTAAGGTTTTTGAGTCTCCTGTTTTCCTCTGATACTGTCCTTGTGTAGCCTCTGGGGGCCATCCAGTCACTGGGGAGATAGATGGCCAGGAGCCTAGCTTGGAATGGAGTAACTGGATCTGTGTGTGCCAAGAGGCTGAGTCTAGACTGCTCACGTTCTGTTAACATGGGGAGCTGAGTGGTTCACTCAAGCCTCCTAGCCTCAGTTTTTCCCTCTGGGCAACAGAGAGGTAAAGAACGTTCAGAAAACCCACAGCTGCTGGTTTTAATCCTGGCTGTGACACTAGCATATGTTGTATGGCTTTCTCTCTTTCTGGATCTTGGCTTATCACTTTCACAATAAAGAAATTGGAGCCTGGTGATGGTGCACACTTTTAATCCCAAAATTAGGGAGGCAGAGGCAGGTGAATTTCTGTGAGTTTGAGGTCAGCCTGGTCTACATATTGAGTTCCAAGACAGCCAGGGCAATACAGTGAGGAGGAGGAGGAGGAGGAAGAGGAAAAGGAGGAGGAGAAGGAGGAGGAGGAGGAGGAGGAGGAGGAAATAAATAAATAGATTAGCAGGAAATTGGGTTCTCCCAACTGAGACATCCCTCGAGTATAACAGCCTGCATTGGAGCTAAGTGTTATGGCTTATATTTATAATCCCAGCACTTTTGAGGCAGAAAGATTAGAAGTTCAGGACCACCCTAGGCTACTTAAGGAGTTCAAGGCCAGCCTGGGCTATGAGACTTTGTATCAATAAACACACATAAAGCCTACACTTGGAGATAAATGAGTACTTGGGCCACAGTCCTGCCTCTGAAGGGCCTGGGCAGTTGAGGCTGTAGACCCAAGCACAGAAGCCAGTCTTAAAATTTCTATTCATTCTTTTCCTGCCTCTTCTCTGCTCGCAAATGTGATCAACTGTCAGGCCCTTTTCCTTCAAGCTCTTTCCCACTAGCTCTTTGCCTCTCCGCAGAGCCTCCCCTCAGCACCACCACACGTATCTGGCCTCCCTCGGCCACAGTTCACGCCTCTACTGCGAGGCCAGCAGTGCTGAAGGAGAAGCATCCAGCTGCTCCAGACCCTTCACTGGTTCTCATTCTCTACTGCCCAAGGGGACAAGACAAATTCATAGCTCTCCCTGAATTTGTCAGGGTCTCCAAGATCTGCCTCCAGCTGGATTTCTCAGTCTCTTCTCTCTTTCTTCTTCTTCTTACTTCTCAGTCTCTTCTTCCCCCTTCCTCCCTCCCTCCCTCCCTTTCGTCTCCCTTTCCTTCCCTTCTCCTTCTGTTTTCTTTTTGTGACAGGGTTTCTCTGTGTAGCTCTCACTGTTCTGGAACTCACTCTGTAGACCAGGCTGACCTTGAACTCAGAGATCCACCTGCCTCTGCCTTCCAACTCTGGTGTTGAACGCTACCAGAGTCTGGTTTCTTTTTCTTTTTCTTTTTTTTTTTCCGAGACAGGGTTTCTCTGCAGCTTTGGAGCCAGTCCTGGAACTAGCTCTTGTAGACCAGGCTGGTCTCGAACTCACAGAGATCTGCCTGCCTCTGCCTCCCGAGTGCTGGGATTAAAGGCGTGAGCCACCACCACCACCCAGCTTAGAGTCTGGTTTCCTATGGTCTTTTCTAAGCACAGCTTTATCTGACTTCCTGGCCTTTGCCATGCTGGCCCATTTATCTGAATGGTTTCTTCACTTCCTTCCCCCCGTGACCTGCGGGTGTGTTTGCATTGCACGACTACTCAGCCTCCGGGAGCTGGTACGCTCCCTCTTAGGATGGAGGTGCTCACCCTCCATCATCTTGCTCAGACTGGACTGTCATCCTGAACTCTTCTTGGCCCTCTTACTTCCTGATGTGGGTTTATTTTCACGCGTGTGACGCTGGGTATAGAACTTGGGGCCTTGTGCACATGGTGGGTAAGTGCCCCAACACTGAGCCACACTCCAAGCCCTCTGCTCTGTCTCACCAGTCTTGACTGGTACATGCGTTTCCCACCTGACCTCCTGAAGGATGACAGGTGCTCAGAGGACAGGAATCCCCTGGAACTGGTTCCTACTACCTCAGCAGGGTCTTCATCCTTAAAATGTTTAGGTGTGGGGAAGTGAGGACAGGGTCTCATGCACCCAGGCTGGTCTAGAACTTACTATACACCTGAGTCCTAACTTTACTTCCCCCATTCCACAATTACAGTCATGTCACCTGCAGCTCATCTCTAGAACCCACTCCACCTCAAGTCTTGATTCTCATCCAGGAAGAGGCAGGACAGAACGGGTGTTAGGCTCACAGGAACTCAAGGAGGGGCATCCTACCAGAGAAACCAACGATGGTGACAGTGACCCCCTCCTCACTCCAGCCCCCTGGGGTGAGTGCTAGCCTCACCTGAGCAGCGTTTTTGCAGCCTCAGGATCTCCAGGTGCAGGTCTCGAAGCAGGGCCATCTGCTCCTTTTTCAGGAAGCTGATGTGGCGTTGCACGCTCTGGATCTGATGCTCCAGGGACACGGTATCCATGGCAGCCCAGGCCTGGGCCTCACCTGGATGAAAGACAAGGTGAAACCATGTCTTCAGAGGCCATTTGCCTTGTCCCACCTTCAGGTTCTGTCCTTCATGCTAGGTCCTCTTAACTCCAGGGAGAGAATTCCCCCACCCCAGTTTCCTCTCCTAGCTTTCTTGAACACTGAGTGAGAATGTCCTCAGAGAGCTTGCTATTCCCATTCAACAGTCTAAGAAGCAGAGCCCAGGGAAGTTGGTAAAGACAGGAAGATAACTTTGGGTCTAACCTTTACTAATATCTCACATGTGGCCACCTCTCTCTCTCTGAGGTCTTAGCTTTCCATAGGTAAACAAGGGAGCTGACAACTATGCTCAGAGCAGGATTATGCCTAATAGCCAGAACCTGCAAACAAACCTAGATGCCCCTCAACTGAAGAAGGGATGAAGAAAATGTGGTATATTTACACAATGGAGTATTACTCAACTATAAAAAAACAATGACACCATGAAATTTGCAGGCAAATGGATGGAACTAGAAAAAAATCAACCAGAGTGAGGTAACCCGGACCCAGAAAGACAAACATGGTATGTACTCACTCATAAGTGGATATTAGATGTAAAATAAAGGACAACCAGGCTATAATCCACAGCCCCAGAAACAGAGGAGAAGTGGATGTGAGGGCAGTGGGGAGGTGGGGGTAGGGAGGGAACAGGAGGAGAGGAGCGAGGGGAAACTGGTTGGGATGTAAAAATAAATGAAAAAATGTAATTAATAAAAGGGGAGCTGAGGTGATAAACCCTGAAATCTGTTCCAATTATGACTCCCACTTGCATCTCAGCCCTGGAGCTTCTTTGAATCATGGGGAAAGAGAGTCCTGCTAGGTAGCACAGGCTAGCCTCGAACTCTCCACATTCCCATCTCTGACTTTGGAGCGCTTCGGTTACAGGTGTGCATGGTTGTGCCTGGCTCATAGGAGGGAGGGAGGGCTGAAGAGCTGCTTACTAACGTCTGAAAACAGGAGGCAGAGTCACTCTGTAGAGAAGAATGGGATCCAAGATCAGAAGACCCACACTGTGGATCCCATGGCAACAGAGAAGCATGCATCTGAATCCTACTCATGGCCAGACTTGTAGCCCTCTCTTATCTCTTCCCCGTGACTCCTCCATGATGGCCAGATTCCTGGAAAAGCAAAGGTGGAGGCAAGCGCTCTGGGGTTCAGTACCTAGAACCCATGTCTTCTCTGCCAGCCACTCCCTAAGCTACTTAATTATTTTGGGTAATAGAGCTTACATTATGCTGCCCAGGCTGTGAACTGTTGCGCCCAAATGGTCCTCCTGCCTTCTGAGTAGGTGAGACTACAGGCATGGGGCATTATATGTGACCCTCCCCCAAAGTTCTGTGGGGTTTTCTATTTATTTGTTTTTTTGTTTGTTTATTTTCGAGGCAGGGTTTCTCTGTAGCTTTGGAGCCTGTCCTGGAACTAGCTCTTGTAGACCAGGCTGGCCTCGAACTCAGAGAGATCCATCTGCCTCTGCCTCCTGAGTGCTGGGATTAAAGGCATGTGCCACCACCGCCTAGCTTAAACTTTCTATTTTGATATGAATAATTTTTAAGTTTTTCACAGTGAACAATAAATTTTACTATAGTAATCTCTGAAGTCTCCAGGAAGAAGATGGGGTCCCACAACGATTCCACCTGGTTCATAGGATGCCATTCAGCTGATAGCAAAAAAGCTGATCGGCTTTGGACTACAAACTGCTCAGAATAATTTCGAGGTGGCTAGCTAAGGTGATCCAGCCTAATAGACTACTCTAGCCAGAACTTGAGACTTTCTGTTACCCATAGACTGAACAACAAATGATACAGCTACCTTTCCCAGGACTTGACAATTAACCTAAAGTTTTCTTTTCAGGATCCCCTAAAGATACCATTGCCTCCAGACAGCAGGAAGTAAATTTAAGAATATGACACCCATATTCCCAAGAGGTGGTGTGGGTGGTTTCAATAATTCAATGGACTATGGATATTTGTCATTGTTTAGGGGGGTTGGTTATAAGTTACTATTGATAATGGTTAGAAAAAAAGCTAGGCAAAGGAAATTAGATTCAAGATTCTTGTTTTGAAAAGAAAAAAGGGGATATAGATATGATAGATTATTGAATCTACACTGAAAAGAATAAAGGGAGGATATAGATATTTAAGACAAAAAGATAGATTACTGAATCTATTTTTAAAAGCAACTACTGGGACTGGAGAGATGGCTCAGCAGTTAGAGCACTGGTTGCTCTTCCAGAGGACCCAGGTTAAATTCCCAGCACCCACATGGCAGCTTACAACTGCTTGTAACTCCAGGGATCTGACACCTTTACACTAATGCACATAAAAAATAAAGTGTTTTTTTTTGTTTGTTTGTTTTGTTTTTTTGAGATAGGATTTCTCTGTGGCTTTGGAGCCTATCCTGGAACTAGCTCTGTAGACCAGGCTGGTCTCGAACTCACAGAGATCCACCTGCCTCTGCCTCCTGAGTGCTGGGATTAAAGGTGTGTGCCACCACCACCCGGCAAAAAATAAAGTTAAATAAGAAAAAAAAGCAACTTCTAGTTTTAAATGTTTTACATTGGATTGGACTTTTGCATAATTTTATAAACAAATTTTGTATATTGATACAAATTTGAGATTAATTTTGTTAGAACATAGTGTATGCATACATTTCTAATCTTATTCAAGGTATTGTACCTATACAGCTCATTTAACAATGTAATACAAATTTCTAGTCTTTAAAATGTTATTATTACCAACTGTTTAGGATAATAAGAAAATGCAGGATAGTAATTAGTTACCTAATATAATCAAACTTATGCTCACATTAGGTAGGTTTTCAAGATCAAACGAAGATATATTTTAGATAGATGGGTCATCTTCAAACACTTCAGAGGTCTACAGAATATGACATTTCAGATATTTTAATAACATAGGCTCTTTTGTATGACAAATGAGACATACCTGCTCCTGACAGCACCAATCTACTTTAGAGAAGATCATGGGTACCAAAGAAACTCCACATGGAGTTTACTTTCTTTGTGGCAAAAATAAACCACTGGGCAAGAAAATACTGGGCAAGAAAATGCCCTTGCCCCGAGTGCTGACAGTATGCTTTCCTAATTGGATAAGCAGGACACAAAAGAAAGTGACTGCCAAACATTGTTAAGACAAGGAGGGCCAGCCCTTCAGAAATATGCTAGGCCTGATACAAGAAGGTTACAGAACACCAAATAGACTGGATCCAAAAAAAAAGTCCTCTCGCCACATAATAATCAAAACACTAAACATACAGAGTAAAGAAAGAATATTAAGAGCTCCAAAGGAAAAAGGCCAAGTAATATATAAAGGTAGATCTATCAGAAATACACCTGACTTCTCAGTGGAGACGATGAACGCCAGAAGGTCATGGTCAAGCATTATGCAGACATTAAGAGACCATAGATGCCAGCCCAGACTACTATACCCAACAAAACTGTCGATCATCATAGAAGGACAAAACAAGATATTCCATGACAAATCTAGATTTCACCAATACCTAGCCACAAAGCCAGCCCTACACAAAATACTAGAAGGAAAACTCCAACCCAAGGAAGATGGCTACACCAACAAAAACACACACAATTGATGATCTCATTACAGCAAATCCCGAAGAAGAAAAAAAATGCACAAATTAACATCACCAACGATGAAAACTAAATTAACAGGAGATAGCAACCATTGGTCATTAATATCCCTTAATGTAAACGGACTCAACTCACCCATAAAAAGGCACAGGCTAACAGACTGGATACGAAAACAGAATCCATCCCTCTTCTGCATACAAGAAACGCATCTCAACCTTAAAGACAGACATCGTCTCAGAATAAAAGGTTGGGAAAAAATATACCAATCAAATGGATCTAAGAAACAAGCAGGTGTAGCTACCCTAATATCCAACAAAATAGACTACAAGCTAAAATCAGTCAAAAGAGACAAAGAAGGACATTTCATATTAGTCACAGGAAAAATCCATCAAGAGGAAATCTCAATACTGAACATCTATGCCCCAAATACAAGGGCACCCTCATATGTCAAAGAAACACTTCTAAAGCTTAAATCATATATTAAACCCCATACACTAGTAGGGGGAGACTTCAACACTCCCCTCTCACCATTGGACAGGTCAATCAGAAAAAAAATGAACAGAGAAATAAGAGAACTAACAGATGTTATGACTCAAATGGACTTAACAGACATCTATAGAATATTCCATCCAAACAGAAGAGAATATGCCTTCTTCTCAGCACCTCAAGGAACCTTCTCAAAAATTGACCACATACTCAGGAACAAAACAAACCTCAACAAATACAAAAAAATTGAAATAACCCAATGTACCTTATCAGATTACCATGCTTTAAAACTAGAAGTCAACAGCAATACTAATTCCAGAAAATCCACAAACACATGGAAATTAAACAAGGCTCACCTGAATCATCAATGAAGAAATAAAGGGGGAAATTAAAGACCTCCTAAAATTCAACGAAAATGACCACACAACATACCCAAATGTATACATACACAATGAAAGCAGTGTTAAGAGGCAAGTTCATAGCACTAAATGCCTACATAAAGAAGCTGGAAAAATCCCACACTAGTGAATTAACAGAACATTTGAAAACTTTAGAACAAAAAGAAGCAAACTCACCTAAGAACTAGAGAGCAGGAAATAATCAAATTGAGAGCTGAAATCAACAAAATAGAAACAAAGAAAACAATACAAAGAATCAATGAGACAAAGAGTTGGTTCTTCGAGAAAATCAACAAAATAGACAAACCTTTATCCAAACTAACCAAAAGGCAGAGAGAGAATATCCAAACTAACAAAATCAGAAATGAAAAGGGAGATATAAGAACAGACACAGAGGAAATACAGAGGATCATCAGGTCATATTTTGAAAACCTGTACTCCACAAAATTGGAAAACTTAAAGGAAATGGACAACTTTCTACAAGACTTTCAAAGAGGAACTAATACCAATACTCCTCAAATTATTCCACAGAATAGAAACAGAGGGAACATTGCTAAACTCTTTTTATGAGGCTACAATTACCCTGATACCCAAACCACAGAAAGACAATACTAAGAAAGAGAATTACAGACCAATCTCACTCATGAACATTGATGCAAAAATACTAAATAAAATACTAGCAAATCGAATCCAAGAACACATCAGAACCATCATCCACCATGACCAGGTTGGCTTCTTCCCACAGATGCAGAGATGGTTCAACATACGAAAATCTGTTAACATAATCCACCATATAAACAAGATGAAAAATAAAAACCACATGATCATCTCATTAGATGCCGTAAAAGCATTTGACAAAATACAATATCCCTTCATGATAAAGGTCTTGGAGAGAGCAGGGATACAAGGAACATACCTAAACATAATTAAAGCAATATACAGCAAGCCAACAGCCAACATCAAACTAAATGGAGAGAAACTCCCAGCATTCCACTGAAATCAGGAACAAGACAAGGTTGTCCACTCTCTACATACCTATTCAATATAGTTCTTGAGGTCCTAGCTAGAGCAATAAGACACCAAAGGGAGATCAAGGGGGATACAAATTGGAAAAGAAGAAGTCAAACTCTCACTGTTTGCTGATGATATAATAGTTTACATAAGTAATCCCAAAAATTCTACCAAGGAACTTCTACAACTCATAAACACTTTCAGCAATGTAGCAGGATACAAGATTAACTAAAAAAAAAAAAAAAAAAAAAAAAAAAAC
>PVIU01032887.1:0-13053 GCA_004026605.1 Ondatra zibethicus | reverse complement strand
TCTACCACTTCCTTCTGAGTAGAGATGGGAGATACAGTTGAGGTCAGCCAGGAATTCTCTGCTAGAATTCAGGCAGCAGAGTCTTGCAGGTACATAGGGCCGTGAGTGCTAAAGTATCCCATTTGTGCTTGTGGATATCTAGGGCTCAACATCTTATTCTGGATTCATGATAGACAAAGCATCCTTAAGGATCTCTGCGTCCTTCTGAAAGCTTCTGTGTCCTTCACCCATTGTCTCGATGAGTATTGAGGAGTAACCCTTGGTGTCTTCTGCCTATGTTCATCTGTGGCAAAGGTGACTCAGACAACTCTTTCCACATCTTCCTGAAAATGCCCTTTCACCCCTTGCACTCTATGAATTTCCCAAACCTTTGCACTTTGTTTCAGTTTTCATTACAAGTTCTAACTCAACTGATAACTTCCCCTTTAAAATGCAGTAGAGACCTACAAAACAGGGCTTCTGAGACTTCTGTCTGAAAGACCTCATCTGAAGAAATTTAGTATAGTCAACAAATTTCTAGAACTCTGTCAGTGAGTGATCATGTTCTTGTTCTGCTTCAGTTTCTTATAAGTTTTATCAAAGCAATCATCAGAGCATACTGCTCAGCTGTTAGCCACAGCAAGCCATGACTGGGCCTTGAGTAGCTTGCAATCTCTTGCTGTGTTCTGTGTACATCAACTTTCACTTGTGACCCGAAGATATTTTTTCTTTTTTGTTCTAGGTGCCCCATCTGGGGCGTGTGAATTTAGCTTTTCTATATTTAAATCAAACTTTCTTGCACACAGGCACTTGGGCCACAGATGCTCTCTTGTAGGCTAAAATTATTTAAAATTATTTCTTGCTAAAAATCTCTAGCGGACCACATCCAGGGGACTATTAGTAGAAACAAATTAGTGCTATCAAAATATCTCTTTTTTTTTTCTGATTGTATATAGCCAGAAACTTAGGGAGTCTAAAAAATGTATAGAACAAAATAATTTTTATTGTCCTACCAGGGGAAACTACTATGGACAGCTCATTTCACTTGCTTCCCATCTTTCCTGTAGCATACATATTTGAGGTATATGTATAATATATTTATGCTCCTATATCTGCTTATTTATATTGGGAGTTGGGGGGAGGGAGTGAGGCAGCCTTAGTTTTTCTCAAAATTTACATATGTGCATCACCAATTTACAGAACCACTCCAGTTTTATTTAACAAGCCCCTAATTATTATTTTGTCTTATTCATTTTGTTAATATTTTACTAGGAGTTCAGAAAGTCTTAGGAATCTGCTCAATAATCTTCCTAATCGTCTACTGTGTTAATAACCCACTTAACCAATTCTTCTAGGAACATAGGGGAGTTACATGCCTAAAATTACAAACTTCCCGCATAAAAACTAAGAAACACTTGGGGCTGGAAAGATGGCTCAGTGGGCAAGAGCTTCTGCTGTGCAAGCAAATGAGTTCAGACCACAGAACCCACATAAAAAGCAGGGTGTGGCCATATGAGTTTCTGTAAGCCCAGGAGCGAGGAGATGAGAGGATTGTGTGGTCTGCTGGCTGTCAGTTTACCGGAAGGTTCAGTGGGAAATCCTGTCTTCAGGGTGTATGGTGTAAAGTGATACAGCAGGACACTCGATGCCCCCTTCTGGCCTCCTAACAAAGGTGCGCGCGCGCGCACACACACACACACACACACACACACACACACATAGAAAAGAAAAGAAACACTCTTGATGTCAAGCTATCAATTTTTGTAAAAATCTAATCCTTGATCTTGAAGACCTCAAACATGTAAGAGCTGATCTTTAAAGATGGTCAAGTTCAGCTTTCCCTGTTTAGAGAGAGAATCAGTGTGTGCAAAGTCAATCTCTAGTCCCTGTGTCTTTGGTTATCCCCAGATAGCTTCCCACTAGAACCCAAAACACAAATTCTGGTAGGAGTGGCTAAGACAGCCTCTATTTTATAGAGTTTAAGGATCTAGGAAGAGTCAATGGTTAAAAAGTTAATTTGCTCTCCAAGGGACTTTCTTTCTTTAAGAAAAATCTATTTCTTTATCTTATATGTGTGAATGTTTTGCATGTACACATATACATATGTGTATGTGTATGCATTACGGGTGTGTCTGTTATCATCTGGGGCCAGAGAGTGTGTTGGGTCCTTTGGAACTGGAGTGATAGATGGTTGTAAGCTGCCATGTGGTTCTGGGAACTGAACCCGGGTCCTCCCAGGGACTTTAGCACATTAGACTTAAGGCCAATTAAACCTCTTACCTACCAAATTTCTAAGCTCCGTTTATAGGAATATTGAATGAGGAACAGAGCAAGCATGGAAAACATTAGTCAGCAGCCCACCCATTAGAGAGAGGCCAGGTGGGGAGATGCAGACCTGGACTCACTTGTCATTCAGTCTTCTCCATCAACAACATGGTAGTGTGTATGTTTCTATATAGCACCTCAAGAAGGATTTCTTGAGGATATTAAAAAGGAATGAAGTTAGCTTACAACCAATGGGTTTGTAATAGTTGTCACTGCTTTGATATACAAAGTTAATAAAATTTTACTCGAAGATTTCTTTAGATCACCTAGACCAGGGTTGCAGAGTAGTGAAGAACGCTGGCTGCCCTTCCAGAGGACCCAGGTTCAGTTCCCACATGGTGGCTCACAACCATCTGTAATTCCTTTTCCAAGGGATTTCAGCCCCCTTCTGGCCTTAGAGGGCACTGCACATGAATGGTAGGCAGACATAAGAGCAAACAAAATATCCACCCACATAAACCCACAAGTGACAATACACCTTTGAATGCTGTCCACCAGCAGTGACATTTTGTTTTTAATTCTTGAAAAACATACATACTATCCATAAGATGAAAACATGATAATCTTTGAGAGTCCTTTAGCTTTACATGCTGTCATCTATTTAAACATTCGAACATTGTCGCATGTTCTAATAGGGTGCCGTTCTCAGCTGTCTGGAATTTGTGGGAAAATATCTGTCCGAAAGATCTTTATGATGATCTCATTGTTTGGTTCACATTGTAGAGTTGATTTTGTAGGAATGTGGCCTGCCTGCGTCTCTTACTACAAATTTCCCTATTATCATATGTGGAAAGGGGATTCCAGAAAGGGGTTGCATTTGTCATTCTTCTCATTGTCACCAAATTCCTAACAAGAAGCAACACACGGGAAGAAGGGTCACTTTAGCTTATAGTTTTTGAGTACAGTCCATCACAGTACTCACACAGGAAGCACGGCAGCACCAGTGTGATCACATTGATTTAGCATTCAGGAAGCTAAATGGACAGGAAGTGGGGCTAGGTTATCAAACCTCAAGTGTTACCTCCCACCGACTCACTTCCTCCAGTGAGACTACACCTCCAAAAGGCTCTACAACTTTCCAATATGGTACCACCAACTGGGCATCAAGTGTTCAAACCAGGAGTCTTTGTGGTACATCGCACATTCAAGACACAGCAAGGGCTAATCCACCAGAGTCTTGGTCTTCCTTGTCAAATAAATGCACCAGGACCAGGGCAGAAAGTTATTATATAGCCAGAATTTCATGAATGCTCTACTGAAAGAAGTTTTTGACCTTATTCTCCCCAAATATTTATTTCAGAGAAGCACCTTTATTATCTGTTTGGCTTCATTTCCTCTTAATAGCCAGGTTATGTGTTCGGTTGTTTGTTAGAACTCTCTCCTGTTAGTATTTATGATGATCCACTTAATTCTGAACCTACTTTTCAGGAATGTATTAAGATTCAGTTAAACTCCTGTTTCAAATGATAGCATAGGAATAAAGTAAAGATAATCTTGAAGATGAGCTTTCACACTTTACGCTTTCCTTTTCAGATAAGATCTTGTTATGGGGCCCAGACTGACCTTGATCTTGAGTCTTCCTGTCTTAGCCTGCCAAGTGTAGGATTCTAAGTGTGTACCATGACACCTGGCTCAAGGGGCAAGTATTTCTCCAAATGCTGTACTGTTCTTTCTGCTAAAGTACTTTTGCCTTGATTACATGGCATTTAGCACAGGGTCCACTCTAAGTATTTTTTATTTATATAAATAAAAATATAAATATTTTTAATATTTAGATAGAGCTGCTTAGGGCAGGGACAATCTCTCAGTCATTGCTTTGTTCCTATGACCTCACACAATTCCCAACAAAAAGCAGGCATGAATTTACTTGAATTTATTTGCAAGTATCTTGGAAAACACCAGAGAGACCAACGCTCCTGGGTTGGTACCTTGATATATTCATACAAAAGAGTTCTTACCCCTTGTCTATACTAGACTATATAGGGTGACTCTTACTGTAATGAAACACCATGAGCAGAAGCAATGTAGGCAGGAGACAGTTTATTTCACTCCCGGTTCCACATCACAGTTCATCATCAAAGGCAGTGAGGGCAGGAACTCAAGCAGGGAAGGAACCTGGAGGCAGGAGCTGTGCAGAGGCCATGGCAGGTGCTGCTTACTGGCTTGCTCTCTATGACTTGCCTCGCATGCTTTCTTTTATAGAACCCAGGACCACCAGTCCAGGGATGGCACCACCCACAATGGGCTGGGCCCTCCTCCATCAATCTCTAATTAAGAAAATGCTTTATAGCTGGATATTACAGAGGCACTTTCTTAGTTGAGGTTCCTTTTTCTCAGATGACTCTAGGCTGTGTCAAGTAGATAACTAGCCAGGATGCCTATGTACCATGAAAGAGAGAATTTGGTGTCTGAACAGATATGTCATTACCTTTGGTATTTATTAGCTGTGTATCAGTGTGATAAGTCAGCCAACCTAAACCTTAATCTTATTGCACATGAACTGTAGTTACTAATTGTACTGCACAGATCTATAAGGGTTAAAGGAGTTACTGTGTGTAAACGGAGCACAATACATGTCAGAGCATAAAGTTTGAGTAAATATTAAAAGTATCCTTTCTACATGCATTAGCTCATTCAGTCTTTTTTTCCCCCTCTAACAGATATTGTTCTGCGAAAAGGTTAATGATTGCAAGATTTACATTCCATGTTAAAATCCTCTTCACGGGATGGAGAGATGGTTCAGTGGACAAGGTGCTTTCTGGACTGGTTTGAGGACTGGAGTTCAGATTCCCCAAAACCTGTGAAAAGTGTGCTAGTGCATATCTGTAACCTCAGATCCTACAGTAAAATAGAAGGTAGAGACAGGAGAATTCCTGGAGGCTTATAGGTCAGATAGCCCAGCTTATGAAGTACAGAACAAGAGATGGCATATACAACACATATCATACACACATATAAACAGCATTCTTCACAAAAGCATACTCTTTTACATGTATATATTTATTCATATATACAGACACATATATGCCTACGTATGTGTCCACATTATATTGACTATTGTGTTTGACACTTTTCCTATAAGACTACAGCTACTGTATCCTCTCTTTTTAATACTTAATAATATTTTTGTTTGTATGTATACACATGTGTTCCTGTGTGTGCATATGTGTATTTGTGTGTGTGTGTGTGTGTGTGCAGGACAAAGACAACCTTGGATGTCAATCTTCAGGTACATCCACCTTCTTGTGAAGCAGGGTCTGTCACTGACCTGGAATCAAGTAGGCCTGGCTGGCCGGTCATAGAGCACCAGAGATCCGTCTGTCTCTACCTGTCTCATGCTGCTTACACACATAAGCTATCATGGCAGCTTCTTAAATACTGATTCTTGGGAGCTAAGTGAAGTCTTTATGCTTCCAACATTTCCTGACTGAGCCGTCATTCTAGCCCTTCTGTATTTTCTTAACAAGTTGTGTAAAATCGCATAAACTTTATATACAACTTAAAAAGCATTCTGGGTTTTCTTTCTTTTTTTTTTTGGATTATTTTCTCACCCTAAGACTATAAAGAAAAATCTTCATTTTATGTTATTATTCTTTTATATTTTGGAACTTTGGCAGTATCCCTCTGTACTGCATGATGAAATATCAGGCAACCAGAAGGCTGTGCATCACTCTATGGTATTTGTCTTTGTAGCATATATGCTTCAAAAGCGCATAAGCAGCAACCATGTTGCTATGGATGAATAAATAGCTGCTAGCTTGGTTTAGGTCATCAAAGTTGTTCTTGTCATTAAGCAGGCAAATTGTCTTAAATTAACTGTAACAAGATGACCAGGGTGATGCCAGTGTGAACTGTGGTGCCTTTTCACAAATCACAACAAAAAGACCTTAATATTGTCAACATTTGGGTGAGCACCAAATGGGGTATTTTTCCATGAGTATTTTTCTACTTAAATTCTTAGTGTCTCATATATGAACATATGTAATTGTTCTCTTGACAGTGAAAGCAACCTTTTCATTGTGGATGAGATTTTTGGAGAATTTCTTTTGGAAGTATGTGTTGAGAAATAGTTTCTAATCTTTTACTTTGGTATCTCGTTTGTCCTAGAAAACAGAAGGCAGCGTCATAGCTATTGTTGAAAAAGTAGGATTTCAGTGACAATCGAAACAAATGTCAGTCTGTGAAAGAAGCTTCTGTTTTAAATAATATATTCCATGCTAACAGAGAGGTCAAGGGAGGTCCAAGCGTTCTTCATTTCTGTGGAAATTCTCTCTGTGTTAAAATGGAGTCTACAGGTGGGTGAATAAGGCTCTTGACAGCCCTCAAACCAACTTGTTCTAATGTGACTGAACCAGGGCTTTCTGCAGGAGGGTAGGATGGGAATGCTTAGAGAGCCGCCCCTTGAAGCCCACATTCCAAGCAGAAGATTGGAGCTAATGCAGCTCTTCCATCGTGGCCTCTGTGAGTGAGGCAGTCCACCATTTTTCACTCTCAGCATGGCAAGGTATGCAAGAGGCAGAAAGGAGGCAAGACCAAGAAACTGTAATCCTCACAACCCTTTACAGGTGACTGCAGGGTCATAGGGCTTAATGAAGTCCCCCTGTGTGCCTTTTGATTTTCAGAAAAACATATGCAACTATTTATTTACCTACTGCTAGGCTAGGTGTTGAGCCCAGGGCCCTGTGCCATTCCACCATTTCTGGAAAGGCATATTTGTAAGCTACTGACATTAAAGGGAAATCTTACGTTGTCTGTAAGACACTCTCTTGGAAAACTATTTTTAAATTTTCCCCATGTCTAGAACCATCTCAGAGGTTTTCCTTAGTCAGGATTCATAACTTTTACAGAAGATGACGAGAAGGTGGACTCTGGCTCTTAGGTATTAGGTTATCGATACGAGAAAAAAAAGATTATCTTCTTATCTTCAGTGTGCTTTGTCTGAAGTTTCAGAGTTCAAACTCAAGAGTGGTTCTCAAATAGTCTAGGGGCCATGCATCCATCATTTGTGTGTGTGTGTTCCTTATGTCTGTGCCCATTAGATGCTAGTTATATTGCTTATTGCTTCTTCCTTATAGAGGTTGATAATGCCTAGCAACACCACAGAAACTCTTGACCCGCGAGTCATCCTTAATGCGTCAAACCATTTCTCTCTCTCTGTCTCTCTCTGCTCAACTCCACGAATCTAGCTGTGATTACAAATTAATCAACGTTGTCATAGTCGATAAAATCTGATCATCTGAGCTCCAGACTTCAATTGGCCACCCTCTTCCTGACAGGGGACAGAAGGTTAGAAATTTCAATGTAAGGCGGACTTTAGAATCTAGAGGAAATCCTCAAGACTGGTTTTTCTATCACCTCTAATGTTCTGAGCAACTGTTCCCTCAGGCAATGACAGCTGTGGATTGGATCTTTGTGTTCTCATACATCCTTGGCTGCCTATAACTGCACAAAAAGGCTCCACACGGTGGGTCAAGAAAACATCATCCTTTGTGGAGAAATATAATTGTGACAATCATGAATACTTGTTCAATACATGTTCCTGTGATGAAGAAAATCTCCTGTGTCGTTCAACATGGTGGCTGCCAGCTATGGGACACTTGAAAAGTAGTGCTTGCCACAGAAGGTCCAAGCTTCTAATTTTATTTAACTGCCAAGAATAGACTCTGAAGCAGCTATGCAAGACTAGTGTGGCTGCTACTGTACAGGAAAACTCTCCAGAGCACTGCTATAGAAGCTGTCTAGCCCATTTCTGATTGCAGATTAGTGTTTTAATTAAAATATTTGATACTCTTTTATAATAAGGGGCAGGGAGATGCTGGAGCACTTGCTGTGCAAGTCTGATTATCTGAGTTCCATAGCTGGATCCCATGGTGGAAGGAGAAAACCTGTTCTCCAAAGTTGTCCTCTGATGTCCCCCAGCTCTTTAGGACCTTTCCTGAGGTATTGACATGCAGAATGATAATCTGAGGCTCATGACACATTGGTATCATTGCTTCCGCAAATTTCAATTCTCTGTCTTACTCACTTGTTTTCATGATGCAGTAAACATCCATGAGCACGCTAGCGAAAGCAATACCCAAACATACAGATCGCCTCACACAAGCCTCCGTGTTTCCCTCTTATTTTGTGCTTGTTCCTCCCGCTTACTTGCCTTAAATTTTGTGTTTATTTTTAATTTGCTTTTGGAAACTTCCCTCACATAGATATACCTCTAAAATAAATGGCTTATTTTAATAAGTTTTATAATTTATCTAAAGAAAGTGTAATCTCTTAGGACTTCCTATTATCAGTGATTAGCACTTTGAAATTTATCCAGATTGCTTATCCTTAGGCTATTCATTTGTTTTCCTACTGCATAATTTTTTAAATATGTCGATTTCATTATTTGTTAATCTACACTCCAGTTAATGACATTTGACTTGTTATATTAAAAAAATAAGCCTTCAACTCAGGGCATATTGAAGAGATAAGGCCTTGGTACAATACCCATGAGCTCAAGCCAATTGTTTGAAGGGCTTGAAAGATGGTTGGCTTTTGCCCACTTCTCGGGGTACAGAAGGAACAGGGACGGCATGGTCAGTGGTTCAGATGCTTGTGGTGGTGAAGTGCTCCACTTTCGGGGCGATTGTCAGAGCCCCATTTCTGTTTTCTGTGTTCCCAGCTCAGCTGGCAGCTGTTGTTGGAGCTGGACCATTTGCTTTGCTGTTTTTCTTTCGGAACTTTCTGTGGGCATCATGCAATCCATGTTGCTGGCTGGATGTCCAGGGAATACAGTGTTTTGTGATTTTTCCACATAGGAGTGAGTCTGGAAGAGAGTCCCTAAGTGCCTGAAATCTAATGCAGCCGAGTAAGGGCTCCACCAGAGCACGTGGGACTGCCAGGCCAGGGGCCAGTGAACAGTGACACCAACAATTGTGTGGTGATTATTACTCTTTTCTAATATTAATTCTGATGTATTCAGAAATTGATGACCCCACATTCTCCCTAGCATTTCACAGGACAGAAGACTCTTCAGTTTTGCCAGTCGCATAGGTATGGACAGTGATACCTCGGTGCAGCTTGCTTTGCATCTCCCCAGTTGCTGATGGGGCAGACCATTATTTGATACATTTATTTCCCATGCACTCTGACTTATACTCAGTTTGTTGTTGTTGCTATCATTTTTAGATGGGGTCTTACTCGGTAGCCCAGGCTGGTCAGGAACTTGTTTTATAGACGAGGCTAGTCAGAAACTCATGATCATCCTCTTGCTCAGGCATCCGAAGGGACACAGGCATGAACCACTAGGCTCTGTCCAATTAAAAAAATTTAATTGTGTTTTTTAACTATCATATTCATTGTGTTTTTATTATCATATTCATCATTATAAGGAAAGAGTAGCTTGTATTAGATAAATATTCCCATGAACAATTGGTTTGTACAAAATGGGCAAAAGCAATCAAGCAAAAATTCTACTGCCTCTACAGCTTGTTAGAAAGCACCTGAAAAGTTAGAAAACAAAGGTAAATGGGCTAAGACCAAAAATAGCTAAAATATTAGTGATAGGGATGAACATTTACTTGTCTGGGTTCTACTGCCCTGCGTCACACGACCTCATTGCACCTCACTGTTTACCTCAAACTGACCTTAAATTCTGGTCTCCCAGCAATCCCGCCTCAGCCTCCCGAGTGCTGGAATTACAGCTTGTTTTGAATGTTAAATCATTGTTAGAGCGAGTTCCATACACAAAAATTCAACTGAGATTCATTCTTGATTTTTCTTAGCATTTTAAATATTTATACCCTGAATTCAGTCAGAGTTCATTGTTGTAGATTGTGTGAGATACAGGTCCAGTTTTGGTTTGGTTGAAATGACTATCTGCTTGTTAGAAAACTATTTCTAAACAGCCATTTACCCATAGTAATTCAAGTGAGACTTTGGCTAGACACTTTCTCGTTATCTTCATATTGGTTCTTAGACCTCCTGCTGTGTCCACTCATTTATCTGTCCATGGGTTTGTGTGTGTGTGTTGGTGCTGTAATGATTTAGTGATTTGTGGTTTTTTTTTTTTTGATTTTGCAAGTTCTTCCTGGCTTCTTTTCCTGGCTATTTTTACATGTTTAGTTTCCCACATGAACTTTAGTTCAACTTGTTTAACTCCCTAAAATTGCTCTTTGGTGTTTTTGTGAAGATTGCATCAGGCTGATAGGTTAACACAGAAGAAATGCACAGCTTTACAGTGCTGAGTTTATCCCACTAACTTGTGACTCTCAAGAATGATTTAAAGTTGCCATTCTATAGGCATTTGTACATTTCTTGTTAAATATAATCTTAAGACAGTTTTTCACCGCAATAATTTCCTCCCTGTGTCTTGTGTCTTAGATATGTCTGTCCACCTGCTTTCTTGGTTTCATTGTTCACAGCCACGTCAGAGGTCAGCCTCGGTGCTCATCAACAAGAGAATGGACACAGAGGGGGCACCCACCCACAACAGAATACTATTCAGTTATAAAGATGGAGAGGCTCTCATGCTTAGGGAAATAGAGGAAGAGGGTCTCAGCATAATAAGCATCATCCAGCTTCAAAAAGACAAAAACCAACAAAAGAAGATTAGCCGATGACAGATTCCATCAGACTGTAAGCCAGAGCCAAATGCCTTAGTCATTCTCTTTCTTTGAAAGAGATGAACTTGACGCAGAGATTTCTAGGGCTGTCCCTCTCCCCTCAGGTTCAGGGTGAGAAAGCTTGTATCATTTTGCCTTTAAAGGTTGGACCTCTGTGGTGTTTTGGGGGAGGGTGTAGAATGATACAGCCCAGCAAAGGGTCTTACAGAACCACTGGATGGTGCCTCCATCCAAAAGGTTTTGAGGTTAGAGCATTTCACTCAGAAGACCTATTCTCAAGCCCTAGGACCTGTGGAATTTGCCTTGCCTGGTTTTGAGTTTCTTTAAGCCACCCTGTCTCGGAATTTTGTTACGGTAGCCTGAGCCGAGCGAATTCAAGCAGCACCAGAGCATTGCTTTTGTGGAAAACATCATAGTTATGTAATTGGTTCATTCTATTTGAGAAAAGAGTGGGGGGAGAGATCAATTAGTACATAGATGCCATTATCTTCAGCTATGGAACAACCAACTCCATGGTTTATTTCTGGGTCTACTTGTCTTGGTTTCTGACGTGATTGTGCTGAGTTCTTCAATCAGTGTCCGGGTGTGCCATTTTATTTTCCCTTACAATGTTTAGATGGAATACCTTGATATTTTTCTTACTGCGGCCATTCAATTTTATATATTCTCTTATTGAGGCCAACTGTGATTTCTAGTATGTCTACTCCATAACAAAATGTGAAGCCAGCAGTGTCATTACCCTCATCCTGAACAGCCTGTGACCTTATTCTTTCTCTGACCGAACTCAACATATGCACTAGGAAATTTATTTTATTTTTTAGCTATTGCTGGAGACAAGTTGTACTTACTAGCTCTCTAGATCAATGATTTTGTTTCTATATTTTCTGTGAGGTTAAATAGTGTGTTTCCTCTATTTCTTTCACGTACTCAATATCAAATCTTCTTATATCATGTGTAGCAACTCCGTTTGGAATCCTATAACCAAACGTGGGAATCTTTGGCAACAGGAAGAGGTATCTGCAGTGAGAAACTAACAATCAAATGTGGAGTAGGTGCGGGCTGTTTCTGGCAGTGTGCAGCTGTGTAGCACGCACAGAGCAAAATGTACATGTAGTGTGCTCACAACCAAGGATGCAGCGATGCGTTGTGTGTGGTGTGATGCCATGCACTTTACATCCTTGCTTGTGAACACACAATGTGCACACTTTGCAATGCGTGTGCTATCACACCACAAAGGGCCAATTAACGCAGCTGGAAACACACGAACTCAAATTTTAGACCACCACACATTATTAAATAGTTAAATACATGTTTTGCTGTATATAAAAATATTTCTGCTCCTATAGAAACATCATGGTTTAATTGTGGGAAACAAAATCCTTTAACATTTTCTTACTATCACCCCTCAGCAGGTGTATATTTGGCTTGTATTGTATCAGACAGACAAGCACTTCTGTCTCTCTAGTGTATGAATTTGCTTTCATCTTTAATAAAATGGCAATATTGTCTACCTGCTAAAGGATTGTTTTTATAATTAATTTCTTGATTTATAACAAGATACTTGATTTATATACCTCCTTTGTATGCCTGGACCCTTGGGGTTCATTTGGGCAAAAAGGTCACAAGCAGAAAAAGTTTCAGAAAGCTCTGAGCCATAGGGCTTTCTGAGCTGACCTCCTCTGGTCCTTACTCCCAGCTGACCTCAGCTGGTCCTTACTCCCAGCTGACCTCTGCTGGTCCTTACTCCCAGCTGATATCTTCTGGTCCTTACTCCCAGCTGACCTCTCTGGTCCTTACTCCCAGCTGATCTACGCTGGTCCTTTCTCCCAACTGACCTCTTCTGGTCATTACTCCCAGCTGACCTCTGCTGGTCCTTACTCCGAGCTGACCTCTCTGGTCCTTACTTCCAGCTGATCTCTCTGGTCCTTACTTCCAGCTGACCTCTCTAGTCCTTACTCCCAGCTGACCTCTCTAGTCCTTACTTCCAGCTGACCTCTCTGGTCCTTACTAACCTGTCTAGTCCTTACTTCCAGCTGACCTCTCCCACCTGACCTCTCTAGTCCTTACTTCCAGCTGACCTCTCTAGTCCTTACTCCCAGCTGACCTCTCTAGTCCTTACTTCCAGCTGACCTCTCTGGTCCTTACT
>PVIU01032886.1:0-13080 GCA_004026605.1 Ondatra zibethicus | reverse complement strand
ATTATTTTTTCTACTTTAAAAAATAATGCTCCCTAGAATCAATAAGCAGCAACCGTGACCTGCACCTTGACTGCATGGATGTTCGCATCTCCAAACCAGTTTGTTTCTTCCATTATTCTTACATTTCTTCCCATGCAGAGCCTAGCTATGTAAAGTCAAGAGTCCATAATTTGTACCAAAAGTGAGCTTTATTTGGTTTCTTCTAGGTCAAACAGATGTGTTCATCTGGGCCCTGTTTTCTGGGAATAATCATTTTAAGTGGCGTGTTCAAACAATATAGTTAGAAATCAGTTGCTTTTGACTAAACAAGGCTACTGCTTCAGTGATGACTATTGTTGCAGCCTCATTGTATCTGAGTGGCTCAGTGCGGTATGGGATAGGAGTGCTAAGGTAACTTCTTGGAGAAGTTACCACAGGCTGCCCCTTCCCCCAGGATCTACATAATCTTTTTACTAAGCACACTGAAGGTATTAAATCTAATGGAATGAGACCAGGGTGCTCAGGGTGGAGCATCTTCACTGTGTGGAGACCAGGGTGCTGATGGTGGAAAACCTCCGCTGTGCAGGTGGAGATGAATTATTTTAGTTCTGAGAATTGATTTAGTTTGTCAACGTAAATATTAACATTGCACTTTACAAAGCTTCCACTATTTTTTTAATTAAAAAAACTCACTTTGTTTACTTTTTGTTAGGGAATAAGGTCTCATTATGTAGCGCAGACTGCCCCAAACTCTTTAATTCCTCTTCCTCAGTCTACCTAGAGGGGATTATCCACAGACACTGCCACACCAATGCTCAGCTCCTCTTTGTAATGAAGCAGCACATCCTTCCTGTTTAAAAATTTCCCCTCCAAAATATAAACTTGACATTTTGAAATTTTTACTGAAAAGACATTTTTGGAGGACATCCAAGAATCGTGTTTCCCAACAGACTTTGGGTTTAGAGCTGAAAACATGGGCTTACTTTTTAGAATAGTGATTTGTTTCTTTTGCATTATAATTGCAAAGCTTTTCTAGGCCTACATGGCTTCTTTCTTTGTGCCTTTGTGTGTGTGCTGGGGGATGGGCATGCCTGTGGAGGTCAGAAGATGACCTCATGTGTCAGTCCCCACCTTTCACTGGGTTTGAGAGAGGATCTCTTGTCACTCACAGCTGTTAGCTGGCCCAAAGGCTTCCAGGAAATTTTCCTGTCTCCATTTCCCCACCCCATTAGAGGCAGGCTGGAATTGCAGATGCTTGCACTACTGCCTCGGACTTCCAAAGACCTTCTGGAGAACCAAACTCAGGCCATTAGACCTGTGCAGCACGTGCCATTTCCCTAGCCCTCATTAGACAGTTTATATTTATTTCCTCTTTAGTGAAACCAAGTTTACAGATTTTAATTTTATATTTTTAATTAATTTTTGTGTTAGCTCGAGATATTGAAAAGTTTTAAAACACAAGTTGAGAAGACTTAGAAAAATCCTGTTTTAGCTATAAATGATATTTTTTAAACTTAAGAAACTGTGAGCAGCGTGTTAGGTTTTGTCGGGTTCCTCCTTTCTGCGTCTCATGGTTGCCCTAGAACACATGCACACATGCGATTGCATGCTTGTTATCTTTGTCAAGCACTGAAATGCTTCGTGTTCGCTTCTTCTTTTCAAAACTAAGAATGATAGTAGTTTTACTTCAAATGCATTCAGCTCTTACGGTGCCATCTTCTGTAAATTGTGAATTATAACTTTCTTGTCCTTTAAATGAAGGAGACAACAATTTGGAAATCTCTATTTTTTCATGAAATCTGAAAATAAATAAGAACTTTGGTTTTGGCAGAGTCTTTGTAAATAATTTGCCTGAACTATTGACTGCAGATGCTTTGTTAGATACGTGCCAAGAGTGGACATCCCACTACGTCCTTTGTTTAAAACTATCCCATCCTGTTGTTGGTAAGACAATCTATTCATACAATCATATAAAATCATTTTTAGTAAAGAACAATCCAAGGCAAAGAGAAAAAATGTCTTTATCCATAAGCAATCAGAGGAGAAATGGATTTTTATTCAGTCAGATCCTTTTAGTCAATGAAACAGCATTTTCATGCATATTGCTCTCAAGTGATAATTAATATAGTCTAATTCAGGACATGATGCCTGAATTGATGTACTGTCATCGAACCCCATGTTCAAATCAAACCTTGACAGGGGTTTAACACCCCGGAACAGGTCATCATGTGATAATACCCTTTGCCTCTCAATATTTGTCTTCAACCAAGCAAAGTATTACAAGATGGGGGTGAAGGAAAAAAAGGAAATAATTACAAATGAAGAGTGACGCGGGCTGTGAATAGAACATATGTTAGGCTAGGCAGAGGCGTCGTGAATTATATCATCTCATGATGAAACGGCACTGGGGCTGAACGGGCCTATTTTAAACCTTGATGTATTTTATCTCTACTGTATTTGGACTGTCATCTCCAGAGAAAGACTTGGTATAATTGAGAGTCAACTCCAATCTGCATGACTTGAGCCTGAAGCAGGGGCCAGATGAGTGGGGCTGTGGAGGCCAGGAGAGCTTCTAATAAGATACAATGAATAGTGGCCTTTTATGCTGCAGTTACAGGTGCATTCTGTGCATACAGTTTTCCAAATGTCGTTCGTACTACAAAGTTCAGGAAGTGTCCTGATAATTACAACAGAAAAGGAGGCCAGTGCATTTCAGAGCTCATTTTAAGGGATAGAGCCAAAACATGTTTTATATTAGACCTTCCTTGTAAAAACCTATTAGTTGTAAGCAGCATAATTTGTTCATAATGTGTTCTCGTTATGTTTGATTTTATTTGGCCATTTTACAAACATCCTTGTTGTTTTTGCATATATTAAGCTAAATGCCCTTTAAATGCCCCTTGCTTTCTTGAAATTTGTCTTGATAACTTCCGCTAGAAGAAAGCGCTCTCTTATTGAGAAGGGATTGTGCTCTTAGCCTCCCAGCTCTGCGTTGCAGTTTGTAGCGCTCTCTGTTACAGCGCGTGTAGAAGGCCTTTCTTCAGACCGAACTGTAAGCTCATCAGAACAAAAAGAAGTCACAGAGCACGGTGCTCGGCCCGTTCCCTGGTGTAGCAGAGCAGCGGAGCAGCTGCTTCTATAAGTGGACAATTTGCACATATAGCTATATTAAATATATACATAATGTGTACTAGCTTTGAAGGTAGGCCAGAGTTTTGTATTCATTCCTTTATACTTAATCATTAAGCAAGATAGTTTTGTTTGGAAAAAATATTAAATGTTTCTTGACAATTAAAGACTAGAAATAACTCACCATATGCACAGTTTCCATTAATTATCTGTGTAGAGTTTATGCAATTTTTATTTCTAACTAAAAGTTTTCTTCCTAGAGAATACCCAAAGTTCATTCAGAAGTAGCTTTGCTTCTGTCTCAAATTTCTAATGAGTGGCTCAAACTAGAACACCTTTATATAAAAGCGTTAGTGATAAAGGTGGTCAGAAAAATATGTAACAATTCAGTATGAGCTTTTTCCTGTACAGTGACCGTTCTCCCCAGAGGAAGTAAAGCCCGTCCATGGGGCCCAGTCAGACTCTACTCACTCCATAGAAGCAGGTTGTGTGCACGTCTCCCACCATGTAGGTGGCACGCTCACTTTTATCCCCTGGCATTCTTCTTTTCCTTTGCGGAAGATGAGCCAGTCATCTGCTTGCTCACCTACAACAGAAAGATACCTCCTTCAGCTGAAGTCTTATAACGATGCATGGCAAATCCAAAGGTCTCGTGAAATATAAAGCTCTGTTATACACAGGCTTTGAGCTTTGTCCCCTACCCTGGCAAATGTACACAGATGTTGCTTTTCTTTTCGGAACTATAAAGATTCTATATAAAACTAATCATAGTTGAAGTATTAATGTTTCTTGTTGCAGGCAATTGCTGCAAAGGGAAGCAGATCATACAATCTTAATAGCGATTAGGGAAGGGTTTATTTTAGTCAAAGTTCCAGGTTACAATCCATCATGTAGAAAAGTCAAGGGCAGAAGCTTGAGGGAACTGGGCATATCCATAGTGAACCACAGACAGAGAGTGAATGTATGCGTTATACTTACTGGCATTCAGTTCAGTTTTTCACCATTTAGATAGTTCAACACTCCTTACCCAGGAATGATGCTTCCCACGATAAACTGAGTTTTTCCACATTAGCTAACTTAATTCATGTAATTTCTCACAAACATACCTACAGGCTTATGCAGAGTAGACATTTCTCCCACTGAGACTCTTCCCAGGTAATTCTAGGTTATGCCATGTTGATAAAGCACACCATCTCATCCAGTATCTCACAATATGTTCAAACTAGCTAAAATACCTTGTGGGAGATGTGTATACTATTTCAATATGCCAGTATTGTCACTTAAATTTTTAGTAATATGATTATCTATTTGCAATATTTTATAAGATGTCATAGTGGAATTTATGTGTGTGTGCAATGTGTATGTGAATTAGTGCACAATGAAATAATTTTTGTATTACAGCACCTTTCCATTCTAAAAATATTTTAAAAGGTTTTATTTTAGGTCCATATCTTCATTTTCTAGTTAAGAAATAGATATACATATTTAGTAACCTTCTCAAAACAACCTGAAATATTTAATAGTTCTAGTAAGAGAATTCATAAATGCTAATATTCTGTTCCTTATTCTAATACATTAAGAAATAAATTATCTCTTTTAAAATAAGCTTCCCAAAGTCATTTAACTTCTGTAATTGTTATTAGCACCATATCTCTGCCTTCAGCATTAAAGTTTTAAGTGTAAAAGTTCACATTAGAAACACCAAATGAAAGAGTGAAATTCATTTTAACAATTTAGTACTTGTAAATTTAAGTAATGGCATATAGAGACCTGAAAAAAAATGAGAGAAATGTCTGCATGTAACTACCTTGCTGTATAAGATTGAGTTGTTGGTTTGTTTTTTCTATCTTCTCCCAAATGAAGAGCATTAAATGCTTAAAGTCCCACACAAATAAGCATTGCCATCAAGTTGTGGGAGTTCTTAATCTTGGCTTCCTCTGAACTGACTGTAAATTGAAGAGATTAACAATGCTGCCAAGCATACAATGCATGAAGTCTTACCATATCCAAACTGTAGAGGAAGCTACTACCAAGCATACAATGCATGAAGTCTTACCATATCCAAACTGTAGAGGGAGCTACTGACAGCTGTAATGGGCACACTTGCTTCTCTAAGTCAGCGGCACAGACAGCACATCTCACACCTGGAGCCAGTGGGGCCTCACACCTGACGTGCCATGAAGAGAACCTGTTCTCATCACCAGACATAGAAAGAAGTTAATAATTACAGTATAAATAGAGATTCCATAGTTGAGAGTATGTATACTGAAACTTTAACTTATAATATTAATAAAAAACTAAGTAATAGTAAGTATCACCAGACAAGAGAAATACAAGTAATGCTTTTCAGTTATATTGATTTATTGCTTCTATGGCCCGTGTTAGACCCCAGTTAAAATTCCAGCACCACAAACAAACAACATAAACTTGAAGTTTTGAACACAAACTGAAGCCTCCAGTGGTTTCTTTGGAAAATCTGGAAGGAACTTGAGTTCTATCTTGTTTTCCCTGCTGTGCTGTCATTGGTTATTTTTAATGTTTTAAGTGGCATATTATAATGTATGTCAATTATAATTTAAATAGCATATATTAATTCAAACATAATAAAAATGCACAAGCTGGGTTTCATCATATTTTCATACGTGTGCATACTGTGTTTTGATCATATACGCCCTGATTCTCAACCCTGCTGGGACTGTGACTCGGTGGAAAATCACTTGCCTAGCATGCACAGGCCCTGGACTAGATTCTCAACATTGCCAAAATCAGCAAAGAAATAATAAATCAATAAACAGGCCTATGTCACAGAATAGGATTGGAGATCCCAAGTGCATTTCAACCTAACTGGAACCATTTGGATCGGTTATACAGTAATTCCAAAAGTTAGCTCTCAAATGACCTTGTGTACACCTGAGTTTCCATTTGTTGAGCTGGCCACATAACAAAAAGTTCTCTAAAAATCCATATAGAATAGTATAATTATTAAATAATAATAAAATGAACTAATTTGAAGGGAATTTATTAAAAATTCAACTGTTGGCTTTTTCGGAACCCGCTCCATTTGGTGGAATGCCTTGCTCACTCTTGTAGTGGAATGGAGCTTGGTCCTACCTCAACTTGATATGCCAGGCTTTGTTGACTCCCCATGGGAGACCTTACCCTTTCTGAGAAGTGGATGGGGGGTAGAAAGGAGGTTGAGGAATTGGAGGAGAGGAGGGAGTAGAAACTGTGGTTGCTATGTAAAATAAATAAAGTTTTATATATGTGTGTCTGTATATATATATATATATATATATATATATATATATATATATATATATATATACCTCATATATAAAACCTCAGTTGTACCTAACAGTAGAATCCAGGCTGCTTTCTGCTTCTTGAGACTTGCCACTGACAAATGATGTTTTATCTATTTGTTTTGTTGTCAATCAGTAGAATCACAGAAGTAGTCAAAACTCTCCCTGAAGAAGTCTTAGTTCTCAGACTCTGCATAGGTGACAGCTACAGATCACAGTACTTATGGACCATTTGTCAACAACTACATTGTTGGATTATTTCCTGCTTTGGCCACTTGTGTTATCACTGCCACCAAGTGACCTTTATGTCCTTTGCCTAAAAATGTGTTGGATTATTAGAATTGTCTGTGAAATACAGAAAACTCTCCTGTCTTTCACAGTGTTTGTTTTTAGCAAATAATTGGAAGTCTCTAAAATGCCCATCCCCAATCGATATATCTACAGCACACCCCCACACTAATTGGAAGTCTCTAAAAGACCCATTCTAATTGTTATCTCTATAGCCCACCCCCACACCGAAGGCTCAGGGAATGTCACAGGAGAGGGGCAGAAAGGTTGTAAGTGGCGGGGGGACAAAGACATGTGCGGCAAGCTCAACCCTACTTAAAAAGACGTGGGCACAAGTGGGGAGGAAATGACAGGGCTAGGCAAAGGCCTGGGTCTGGGAACAGTTGGGGTGATGAATACGATAAAATACAGAAATAATAAAATATTGTATTATTAAAACAAAAATAAAAATAAGTAAATCAGCTATGGGACTGGAGAGATTCCTCAGTCAACAAATGTTGGCCTCACAACATTTGTTGACTGAGATCTGACTTTCCATTCTCAGTGTTTATGAAGGGTGTGGTACCACACATCTGGAGTCCTAGGGTGTCTGTGATGAGGGTGTGGTGTCACACATCTGGAATCCTAGGGTGTCTGTGATGAGGGTGTGGTACCACACATCTGGAGTCCTAGGGTGTCTGTGATGAGAGTGTAGTAGCACACATCTGGAATCCTAGGGTGTCTGTGATGAGAGTGTAGTAGCACACATCTGGAATCCTAGGGTGTCTGTGATGAGGGTGTGGTGTCACACATCTGGAATCCTAGGGTGTCTATGATGAGGGTGTGGTACCACACATCTGGAATCCTAGGGTGTCTGTGATAAGGGGACAGAGGCAGGCAAATCCCTATAGATTACTGGGAAGCCATTTGGTGAGACTCTGTCTCAAAAAACTAATGTAGAGAGCAATTGACTGAGGAAGTGTACACACACACACACAATAAGTAATAAATAAACAAATCAGCTATAAGTAATCCTGTTATTGGTCATTCATATTTTCCATCCCCAGAAGAGGATGGGATATGGGCTTTATGCCCCCGCCCTCCTCCAAAGAACCTAGAGCTGCTACTATTAGGAAATCAAGGAAGAGGTATCTATCGCCTATACTTGGTCAGTCACAGTAAGAAAGGTTCGTGGACCAATGCAGTTCACACTTGGGGTAGTCTTTTAATGCAGAGGCCTTGCTATAATTTTAAGGAGAGGCTGATGGAGCTGTAATTATTCTTCTATTTAAATTATCTCTGGTGACTATCATAACAGTCCAGGTAGCAGCTTTCACAGAATTGGCATTTGTTGGACTTGGCAAATTGGGTGTTGAAAGTTGTTTTTACAAAAGTTTCCATTATTTTTACAAAAGTTTCCATTATTTTTACAAAAGCTGCTACAGAATTTAAGCTTTTATTTTCTCATATTCAGACGTATGTGTATTTGTTTATGGACAGATAAAATCAAAAGAAAAAGAAGGAAGCCTCCCAGGTTTTGTGCTTATTTATTACTGAAATAGGTGCTAAATTTCTGTCCCAAAGACTTGCAATCCTAGCTGTAGATAAATCTGTCTGTTCAAATGAGACAGGCTGACCTCTGGTGCCTGACTCACAGTTCACTTTCCAGCACTGCCTGCCAAACGCACGGCATCTTTAATGCAGGTGCCTCAAGTGACCTGAAACTCTTGTTTGAAATCCAACCTGTTTGTGCTTTTGTTTTAATTTTGTAATCTTATCCTTAATATAGCCCTTATTTTACTTGTAACACAAACTAATACACATCAGAGATGGGTGAAAACTCAGTATTATTTCACATTTGTGAATTAGGACATCTACATTTAAAGGGTTTGGTGGTTCACTGTAGATGGCCCTAAGTTGAGACACCCAACTACAGACTCACCGCTTCCTATCCACTTCTGTCTAGAATTAACTCCGTTTCCGTCATGGGTATTCTTTCCACAATCTGAGTGAAAGCAGGGCTATGGTGGCCCATGGGCCTTGATCTGTGCTCCCCATAAGAAAACCTCTTCTAGGGAGCAGAAGCAATAGGCATTGTGCCATATTGGTTAAAGTTAGTGAACCTGACTGTCTGAGTTCCCAGGATCCTCTTTGGGAGGCTCTGGATGCTCAAGTGTCTGCGCATCAGGAGCATCTCCAGTCGGCTGATGGATTTCAGAAGGAGTGGCCGCTTGATCTCTGTAACAGGGTGAGGTACTGTTTGGCCTCATGACCCAGCACGCTAGCACTGAAACAATGAGGCTGTTTTGTTAAACTCGCTATTTAGGGATGAGTCTTAAATGTTTACATTTAGCATCTAGTTATAGAAGTTTAGTAGATGGGGAACTGACATTTCCCAAATCATTTTGTTAAGATGTTCAGAAGGAAGTAATCTCTAATACAATAATTTTCTTCAGATTCTAAATAAAGAAAAAGTCTTTTATAGTTCATCATTTCTCAGGCACTTGAAATTTTAACAGGAGAAATATAGAGAACTCTTGTATGAACACAGTAATTTTCTTAAAAGTCCTTGTTTGACAAATAAGATTTCTCATTTTCTCAGGGTAATTATGCTTGTTTTCTAAATATAAGGAAGACATAGCAGCTGAACTACTCTCCTATTTTTGTTCATAAAATGATAATTAGTGAACTATAAGATCTGGCAAGAAAGGATTCAGAAAGGCTGCTCACTCACCCTTAAATATTTAGTGAAGTACTGATTTCATATTTCTAGATCTTTCTTTGGATGTACCAGAAAAGGCTAGTATGTGCTAGTTTACAAGTCATTACTATCTAAAAACTAGTGAATGTTATATGTGAAGCTGGAGGTTGTTTAATAATAGGAGCCATTTATTTACCTAGCACTAGTGGCATCAGATTTGTCTCTATTATCTCATTTTATCTTTATGTTGGTCATTCATGAATGGGTATTATTATTCCCATTCAATATATAAGGAAATCTGTTTGTTAGTTCAATCAGTGTAGTGAAAGCAGAGCCTTTTACACACCTGTTCTAGACAAGCGGAAGCCCAGACCTGGGGATAAGATAAGCTCAGGGTGGATGGGGCTAGCTTATGCATTGTAGCAGTCAGAGCCAAGGGTAACCTCATACATAAAGCAAAAGGCAGATAGATGCCAGCCATTACACCAACCTACAGACCTCTGTAGACAAAGCCAAGATTTCAACCCAGCACCAACTAACTGAAAAGATTTTGTCCCTCCTCTGATCTAGATGGCAGGTCCTATGGGCTCTAGAGGAGAGGGGAACATATGCCTGCCCTTAGCCTCCCATCCACAGGAGTTGAGGAATATATGAATAGATCTTAATTATCCGTGGTGTTTGGTTGGGTGGGATTACCAAGGACCTCTTGGTGAATAGTGAACACTTATCTAGGCTGAATCTCTCTCCCTCTCCCCCTCCCTCTCTGCCTCTGTCCCTCCCTCCCTCCCTCCCTTCCTCCCTCCCTCTCTCTGTCTCTCTGTTTCTCTCTCCCTCTCCCTCTCTCTCTGTCTCCCTCCCTCCCTCTCTCTCTCTCTCTCTCTCTCTCTTTCTTTCTCTCTCTCTCTCTCCCAGCCTAACCAGAAAGAAACAAGAAACAGCAGTGTTTTAGAATTTAGAACTCCCTACTTTTCTTGCCCTGACTTGGCACCACGCAGCCATCATGTCTGCTCCAACCCTGCCCTAACAACACGCTGACGTCCCGATTAGGGGTTTCTGTTTTGTCATCAGTGAATAAGGCGACATGCCACTTAGGTAGCAGAACTTGATTACAGTTTTCACCATTGCTTTCGGAATTGCTGTGGATTCTCCCTGGCATTATCTGGGATGTGACCTTTGCAGTTTTTGATTTAGAAAAAGTTTCCTCAATAAGCTGGCCCTCAGCTCCTGGTACACTCTCTCTGGTCACGGATGTAAGTGCTGTGTAACATTAAGCCTATGATTATGGCTGCCTTAACTAAGAGCTGTTAGCAGTTGGTCAAAAGTGATGCCACCAGCTCTGGCAGTACTGGAATTATCTGATGGATTTGCACTCCTCACACCTTCCTCAGCCCGGCCGAGCCTGAGCAGTAGTCCCAAAACACAAAATCCAGAATTGCCCAGAAATTCTTTTACAAATTCAGCATATGTGAAATAACTCCATTCATCTGAAAATCAAAAAATACATTATCTTTTCAAAAAAGTTCAATGTTGGCATGTGATATTCCTATTCATTGACAGTTTATGTTATCCTGAATATCTGTTTTGAGATGGTTTAAAGTGTAATGATAAAATGAGGTTAGTCTAGGTATCTTCTACTCAATACAATCTAGTTTAGACATTGAGGGCCAAAAAAATTGAAAGAATATATCAAATACCAGAGTACCTTTAAGAATAACTGTCTTCTGAAGTATTATTCAACAAATATCTATTAATGTCTATCACATGCCCGGCATTGCCTTTGGTACTCAGGGTTAGATCAGTGAACAGAACATTTCCCATTTCTTGCTGTTAATCTATGTGTGTTCTAAAACTATCTTCTTTGGGGAGAAATAAACAGTTATTTCAGTAATCTGTAAGTTTGTATAACTTACACATACAGTTTTTGGTTTTATTTATTTCACCAATTTGACAATCTTACACACCTGTAAGTTTCCCCGTTTAACAAATACATACTGGAGCTTGTGTATAATGCTAGTCTTTGCACAGACTAGAGAACCTGCCTTCAAGGGTCCCAGTCCATGAAAGAAATTGAGATTTGCACAAAAAATGACCACCTAAGGATGTTATTGAATCTCTTCAGTGTTTTACATGACCAAGAGAGGAGTGGTCAGGGAAAGCTGGAGAATGTAGAGATACCCGGCCTCGTGAAGCCCTGACAGGGTTAGATTTAAGGAACTGTTTCACTGGAACCATCCTTGACAGGGAGTCTTGAAAGAAAAAGGTCAAGGGGGAAAAGGACAGGAGATATTTAGAAACAACAAAATAGTGTATCATTGTCTGTAATAGTTTTAGCAACTTGTAAGCCCAGATTGTGGAGAGAATATAATAGTATGCTCCAAGTTTACACTCATTCAGTGGAAGTGAGAGGAGGGATGTTCCTGATGAGTATTTGGTATAAAAATGGCACAAAATAGAAACTGGTAGCTTGTCTGCAGGATGGCTGGTGTCAGCCAGGAACCATGCTGTGGTGGTTAGAATGGGAAGTAACCATTTGGTGGCAGCTTACTTGCACAGTGTCTTAAAGTGTAATTGAGCGTTATTTGGACCAGTTCATAATGGGGTCACATAGGCAACAGTTCTTGTAGACGTTCTCAGGGATACTAGCCTTTCTGTCTACTTTCCAAACTCTAGGAAAGGAAAAGCAAGGTCACTTAGTGCTAGGAAGCTAAAGGTTGTAAGAACATGTCAAGTCAGAGAAGAGCAAACCATAAAGGGAGAAAGTGACTGGTTATTAATGTTACTTTAATTCATTATGGGTAGGTAATCAGTCCAAATATATAATTTTTATATAAAATGTCTTGGCCCCAGTTTATTGTGGAAGGTAGTTTTAAGTGTCACAAATTTTGAGATTGTGTTAGACCCAGATGAGCATTTGCCTGTGTTCAGTATGTAGTGGAAAAGCTGGCTGGGTTCTTTTTTTTTTTTTAACATATCAACATAAGATCCATTAATACTTACAAGATCTGTAAAAGTATGCCTGTGGTCGTCAGTTTAGATATTCAGGAGTTTGTGTTTAATTAGTAACCATACTCATCATCTAAGTAATTATACATTACAAAAAATGTGTTGAGGTTGAAAAGTCATAAGTCTAAAACTTTTTTTAAAAGTTGGGTAGCAATTGCTCTTAAAATAATAGAATTACTAATGGTGCACTTAGAAGAAAATTATATAAATTATTAGGAACCACAAATAAAATGTAAAAAGTCATATGTGGTGGTACCTGCCTACAGTCCCAGAACTGAGGACGTGGGGCTACAGAATCAAGAGTTCAACCTTCACTCCAAGGCAGGTTCCGGGGCAGTCTGCAGCTACCTGAGACTTGGCTCACTGCCTCCAACCCCACACAAAATGTAAGATAAATATTAATTATTTTAACTGTCTTATCGCTGTGAAATTTACCGTATCTACATCAGTTTGAAAAAAACAAATGATTTTTTTCTGACAATTTTAAAAATCTAGTGTTAACCACTGAGTAGTATTCTAATGAGTATATAATCCACACTTTCTTGATCCATTCTTCCATTGAGGGGCACCTAGGTTGTTTCCAGGTTCTGCCTATTACAAACAATGCTGCTATGAACATAGTTGCACAAATGCTTTTGTAGTATGATTGGACTTCTCTTGGGTATATTCCCAAGAGTGGTATTGCTGGATCCTGAGGTA
>PVIU01032885.1:0-13064 GCA_004026605.1 Ondatra zibethicus | reverse complement strand
AAGCAGAGGAGAATCACGATGGCCACTGTGCGCGTGCGCATTCTGACGTCTAGCCGGCCCCAGGCACCAGGCAGGCGCAACGAGAGAGTCTTCCTTTGAAATCCAAGTTTGGGTCCCTTTAACAAGCGCCGGTCAGGAACAGTAAGTTTCTTTGGGGATGTACAGCGTTCCTGGGTGGGACGGATAGGAAGAAAAAAAAGAAATGAAGGAAGGAAGGAAGAAGGGAAGAAAGAAAGAAAAGAAAGGAAGGAAGGAAGACAGACAAACAGTTACGCGTCATTTTGCGCAATGTATGACAGAAACGGCAGCTTTATTTCATTTTGTCTGAGCCTTCTAGTTTAGTGGACGAACAGTGTTGTAGAACTGCTTCCCCCTTTGCTTGCCTAGTTTGGTTAGTAAACACATGCTTGGCCCTAGCTCTGAATCAAGGCTCTCGTTCTGCCCGATTGTATCCGACCTCACTTCAGAGTCTTTAAAATGGGGCTTATGATGCTTCCTGGTCCCCGGGCACGTGAAAGGGGCCCAGTGCCTGGACGGTGGGAAGCTCTCGACTGTTTGGACTCAGCCTGGCAACACGCGAACCTGTGTTCCTCATCGCGTGGGTTGAAGAAATTAAAGGAATCGTCTTGTCGGCCCTGAGATGCGCAGCCAGGTAGGTGGGACCTTCCTGGGCTTGTGTTTTTCTTTCTTTTACTCTCTCCTGGTCAACACTGTCAGGTGCCAAGGAAGCCCTGGACTAATGACTGACTGAGGTGCCTACTAGCGTGTCAAAGTGGCTGGGGGCCGCTGGCTGTGAGGCTGTCTCTATCATCACAGCACCTGTTACAGAGTCCTGGCTCTTCTCAGCGCCTACCCTAAATCTTCCCGGTCCCTGAGCATCGCTCCTCTTCCCCCAGCTTCTCTTTCACGTATAACCTCAGCCATTAGGCCACAGGTCCCTCTCTCGCCCCTCTCTCAACTCCGCCCCACTCCCTTCCTCTCGTGACTAAGTCTCTTCTGCCGGCCACGTTCTGTCTGGACTCTTCCAGATGCATCCAGCTGTGCTCTCTCTCATATCAACGGTAACCTTTCCCCAGCCGTACCTAGGAGCAGTCAGGTGCTCAGTTCATTCAACCACCCATCTTGAATTTGGACCAAGAAATGTTCAGAGTGAATGGCACTGTCATAGACCCACATAGGTCTGGTCTCAAATGTCACCATCTGAGAAGGTGACGTGAAGGCTTCTGTGTTACTCCCATCCCAAGTATTTCCTCCTGCCTTTCCTGATTCATTTTTCTTCTCTGTGTTCATCAGCCTCTGTTTAAGCAAACATTTTGTTTTGTATCCTGTCCTGTTCAGTTTCCTTAACTAGAAATCAAATTCCCCAAGGGCCATTTTCTCCATTTTACTGCAACTGTGTCTCTATGACAATTTTTTTTTTTAAATATCGTAGCTATTCTATCCTAAAGATTTACCACACACAAACTAATGTTATTCCTGGGACTCTACTGGTGATTCCTAAAATCTACGCTTTTCTTTCCTTTTGAGACAGGGTCACTATGTAGCCCAGAATGAGCCTGAACCTTTGACCCTCCTCTCCCCTCCAGGGTGCAGGGGCTTGTGGGTGTGCGCCACCCTGCTTACTTAATGTGATGTACTGAATGTGCTAGGCAAGCTCTTCTCCAGCTGAGCTACATCCTAGTCCAGACCTGCATGCTTCAAGAACTGTTCGGCCTTTTGTAAAGATATTCTGAGAATGTTTCTTGTTTGTATCTGTCATGTAGGACAGAGTCTACTAGTAGCAAAGGCAGAAATATCTAAAGTAGATTTATAATGAGTAACACGTCTGTTATTGGTGGCAGGCACGGTTATGAGGCCAGTTGTGCGTCATCGTATGTCAATCATTCTGGTTTGAGCACCAGGGCCATCCTGTATTTACCTGTGGTTTCCCCGTTTCACGGGGCTCTGCCCACCTACAATGTCTTCCCACTGCTTTGGGTCGAGCAGTGCCCATGGTCATCACTCGTGTGTCTCCCCTAAGTGCTGTCCAAGTAACTGTTCATCTTCCCTGAGCCATGCCATGTGTGTATCACAAGGGCTATTAAGGCACATGACTTTTCTCAGCCTCCACTTTTCTGTACTTTAGTGTAATTTCTATGCCAATATAACTTTAAAAGTTACAACAAATAGTTTATTTCAATCATTATGCATTACGGGGAAGAAGTATGCTATTATCTGCAACATGCTTTGAAATGCATTAAAAAATAAGGCAGAATGCAGGACCAGTTGAGAGATGGGTGAGTGAGCATGCAATAAAAGCAGTATAAAATGCAGATTGTAATCCGGTGGCAGAGATGCAGGACCTCATGGTGTAATCCTGTCAGTTTCTGTATATATTGAAATAGATATAATAAAACATCTTAGAACTGAAGCTAAAAGGTGGGTCTGGGGAGACAGCTTAGTCAGCATGTCAATGGATACACACATCCTTGTACCACACAGAAGCACACATCCACATGCATGGATACATGCATCCACGTACTACACAGAAGCACACATCCACATGCATGGATACACACATCCGTGTACCACACAGAAGCACACATCCACATGCATGGATACACACATCCACGTACCACACAGAAGCACACATCCACATGCATGGATACACACATCCACGTACCACACAGAAGCACACATCCACATGCATGGATACACACATCCACGTACCACACAGAAGCACACATTCACATGCATGGATACATGCACCCATGTACCACACAGAAGCACACATTCACAAAAATTAAAAACCATGCACCAAAAAGTCAAAATATCAAAACCCAAACTAACAAAACAATCAAATTTATTTTCCTCAAGTACTTTCAAGCTAAAAACCCCAATTAAAAAAATAGTATTTTTTAAAAATCAAAATAGTGGTTTTTTTTCTTTCTATCTTCTTCCTATAACCTGTAAATAGGCAAATAATAAGCACATGTATATATGAGTATTTAAAGAAGCCATTTGCCCGAGCAGAGAAGCCCACACCCTGAGACCACATTTCTTGCCCAGGTTTCTATATACCTTCTAAGGAAAATGCTGCATTAAATGTAGGGTGAAAGACCAAATGTTTGCAGTGTGTTGTTTAGTGACATCTGCTTGTTTGATTTAGGCCACTGTAAAAACCTGCAAGAGCTGAATGTCTCAGACTGCCAGTCTCTCACAGTGAGTAAGACAGTTTTTCTACTGTTGTTTATGCAGGTCTGAACTGCTCACACTGGAGAGCCGGTGGGCAGAGCACATACTTTGTGTGCATTTGGGGGTGAATGTGGAAAAAGTAAACTATATTAAACATTGGCAAAAACATTTACCCCCTCTGCACAATGCCATCATTAATCTTGTGGCTATGTGCTCAACATTAGAGCCTTTGGAAAATGGAAACTCTTTCATGGTTACATAAAAACGAACTGTGTTTATGTTTCATGCACATGTATATGAGACAAGGTTTATAGGCTTATTCTGGTGGCTTTATGGCTATTAGTAACCATACCAAAGAAGACAGAAATGAGCACATAACCCCAGATTCCTCCTTCCTGGCCCTGACCCCTTGTCTTTCTCTCTACCCCAAATCTGTTTTCCATACTGTGAGCACACAATACCCTTTCTACAGGCAGGTCTGACCAACCCACTACATCTTCCATCATCCATACACTCCTGGGGGAAAAAAACCAAAACACCTTAGCATTAGTGCCCCTTGGAGACTGTGTAGCCTCAGCCTCCCTTTGCAGGCCCTCCTTGCTCCACTGCTGTGTGCCAGGCTCCCCATAGCAGTCCCTTGGTTTTGCTCATGCACTATTGTGTCTTTTTGCTTTTCTGAGACAGGGTCTCACCATGTAGACCAGGCTGTCCTTGAGCTCAGAGAGATCCACCAGCCTTTGCCTCTTAGGCGCTGGGGTTAAAGGCGTGCGCCACCCCATCTGGTTTTGTTTCTTGCCCCCGAGCAGGGTTTGTGGTTCGGTAAGGTTTAGCACCTCTGTCACTTCCTCTAAGCCTGGATGGGCCTGGGGGTCTAGTGGGACAAGGGTGTAATCTTGGCTACTCAGGAGGCCGGGCAGAATGTGTGCACGTCCAAAGACTGCCTGAACTGTGTGAGTACTTCAGGGTGAGTCTGGGTAACTTGTTGAGAGCCTGTTTCAAAACCAACAGCGGACTGGGGGGTAAAGGTTGGTGATGTCCATCAGCGCCAGAGAAGACCTGGGGGCAAGACTTAGCTTAAAAACACAAGGTTTCACCAACATTTAATATCTAATACCACTATAGGATAATGCATAGTGGGCCATGCACATAGAACTTGACACCCTATCTTGAGTTGCTAGGTCTATGTGCCGTAATTGACTCTATAAGAACGAAGGTCAAGTCTAGTGAGAAAGGATGGATAGGGAGGGCATAGGGTTGTGTCTCACTGACCCCAAGGAGCAGGATGAAAGTTTAAGGAAGGAAGAGAAGACAATGGGTTCAGATGTGAATGTACGTGGGATGGAAGACATCTGGGATGGAGTGGCCCAACGAGGCAGGTAATGAATGCACTGAGCATGGTGGTCCAGACTCGAGAATTAGGGCCACTGATTTCTACTGAAGTCATTCCAGGGGGATGTTGGGGCACAGACATAATTGTAGGGAGCTGTGAAATGGACTAGAAACAAGAAAGTAAACATGAGTTGTAGACTATTGTTTCCAGAAAAAAATGGCTAAGGGGGTATGAGGAAGAGGGGCAAGGAAAGGCAAAGAGGTATATAGGAGCCGGTGGAGACAGTCTACCCAAGCAAGGGAACTAGGTTCTGGGGAGGCAGAGGGCAGAAGGACAGTCTGAGAGTGCAGTGATCCTCAGCTCACACCGGTACCAGCCAGAGGCCAGTGCCCTTGGCAAAGGTGGCTAGATGCCTTAAACTGGCTCCTCAGTTTATTCTCCAGCACTGCACACAGCAACATGCCTCGTCGTCATGGTTACTCCTCCTTAAATGCCATGTTTTAACATTAGGTCACTTGCAGGTCCTCCAGTGTCATTTCTGACTGAATGATGGCTTACCCCCTCCCCACAGCCGCAGCCTGGCTACTTTCGTTCCGCCTCTGAAGCACTCTCCAACTCCACTGGGTTTTTCATACACTTTAGAAAAAGTACCTTTTTTAAAATGGCGATGTAGAAATAAAAACAAATTGATGTTACCACTTACTCAAAGTGAACACTTTAATAATCCATGGTAGATGCATAAAATTATGGAATCATAGCCCCAATAATTTTAGAACATTTTCTTATCCTTCAGAGAAGTCACATCCATTAAATCACCTCCTGTTTTGTCCCGACTCCTTAGCACCTTGCAATTCTACTTCTTTCTTCCAAATTAGCACTGTGGTCTCTCACCCCATAGCACTGTGGTCCCTCAGCATTTATACTTTCTACTTTTATATTATTATTATATTTATACTTTCTACTCTTATATTATTATTTTATTATTATATTTATACTTTCTACTCTTATATTTATGTTTACATTGAAGCTCCTTTTTAGAACAAGGAACACTTTGAAAATTTCCTTCTCATATTTTTTTCCATGAAGTTTATCCTCCCATTTTCAGAGCAGAACATTTACTTTCCCCAAAGGTGGAAGGCATTTTATGAGTAAATAAAATATAAACACGAAAACACTAAGAGCCCTGGAACACTTCAACTCCTTTCTCCTCATTCAAAATGAGAGGGAGCCTGCGACTTAGTTGTCTGGCCCCCACCCACCAGGCCACCGCTCTCGGCTTGGTCAGTCAGCCCTCTTCTCGGTGGCTCTTGCCTCAACACAACAAACTGCTAATTTATGTTCAGGAGCATCCCCAAGAAAGCAAGGAACAGACAGACGGGCCATAGAACCCATAAGAGATAAAAAGTCTCTCTGATTGGGCTCTTCCTCTAACAGCAAAGTGCAAAGGGCTCCTTCATCAGGAGAGACGCAAGACTCTGCTAGTATATTCTTCAGACATACGACGAGCATTGAAATGTGGTTGTTGTGAAATGGATTCATTCTTTCTATGGATATTTTTAGCACCTGCTGGGTTAAAACTATCCCATTAGGTGTTAGAAGGAATTTTAATGTGAGTTAAGTTTCAGTTCTTGCCTTGGGGAGTATTAGTTCTGCATATGAATACAAAATTGCATTCCTTGAATTTGGCCTTCTACTAGGAAAGCCAACACAAAGCCATCTGCATCCAGTCTGTGAACATCAAAGTCTTGTCCAAGTTTGGGATCTATAAGGGGCTAGTAATTTTATCCAGCTCCATTTTGCCATTGTTTCCCCCTCCGAGAAATAGGCTGGGAGACAGGCTTGCACTTAAAGATGTGGGTAACATTCCTTCAAAGAGCTTGGCTGTGTGTAATCTTGTCTTGTAAAATATGTCACACTGAAGAATTGGAGTCCTATGTGTCAGACAAATTCGTGAGCCATTGAGCATGCTCTAACCGTGTTGCGTTTTATGTTCAAACATTTCGGTGTTGAGCCTTGCCTTCTCTTAAGGACTGAGGGTGGGAATGGTCTGAACTTGTTGGGGTGAAGGCAGAGGAGGGGTTGCTGACCCTCTGCACACAAAGCCCCACTCCTGCACCTCCCTAAGGGTGGCTGAGCCAGCTCTGTCACCGGTCTTGTCACCTCCCTTCCAAAATGCTTTGACTATGGACAGTCTGTGAGCCCCGACTTTGACTATGGACAGTCTGTGAGCCCTGACTTTGACTATGGACAGTCTGTGAGCCCCGACTTTGACTATGGACAGTCTGTGAGCCCCGACTTTGACTATGGACAGTCTGTGAGCCCCGACTTTAACTATGGACAGTCTGTGAGCCCCAACTGGCACACTGAGCATTTTCAGAGTCAAGCTTTGCGTCTGTTAAAGTACGGCGCTGCATGTGGTGATGGCCGTCTTTGATTTCTGAGGGAAGCTTGTACTGTATCTGCTGCATTTGTCTACATCTATAAGAACCCTGCACTTGGTGCTCAAATGACTGGAAGAATTACTAATCGCTTGCGTGCAGTGCTGAGACCACAGCGCTTTCCAAAGGCCCCGCATGCCCACATGAAGCACTGACCGGAAGATTCCCTGTGAAGAACCCCTGGGTCCTGTTTAAGATAGGATTGGCTGCCCAGGAAGTCGCTCACTGGGTGACCAACCACCGGCTACCGTGCCCCGGGGTTTTGTTATGATAAATGTACATACATCCTGGAAACAGTGAAGAACAGAATGTCAAACTGACCCTGACGTCACTGAAGGTCAATTATTACTACTCTGAGTGGTGCCTCAGCTGTCCTGCCCATCTGGATTCCCCAAACCACATTTGGAAGCTGGTGATAGTTCACCTCCTCCAGACAGTAGCGGGCTGTCCCTTTCTGGACGGAGTGTCCTGTATGTGCTCCACGCACGGGTATTTAAACCTAGCTGATCGCTGGTGGTATTCCAGGGAGGTTCACTGAGTAGATAAAAACCTATTGTGAACTCTATTTCTGTTCCCTTCTTCTCTCTTGCCTTTTGTTTTTACAGGGTCTCAGTCTGTAGCTCAGGCTGGGCCAAAACTCATCATGTAGCCCAGGTTGTCATTGAACTTGAGGTTAAATGACTCCTGTCTCAGTCTTCCCAGTGCTGGGATTATAGGCATGCACCATTGTACTCGACAGTTACTGTATTTTCTATATTTTTTTAATATGCAAAGTAGCTCATTGCCATCAATGCTTGACACTCACCTGATCTTTTTCAGATTCAGTTCAAGAGCATTGTTTGACAGCATTGCCTCTCAGTCTCCTGTTAGCCATAGGCTTCACTCACTTCAGCTTCCCTCTCCCGACTCCAATTCCAGCACCGGATCTTGCACCCTCAATACCCCTTGTGTGTTGTCTGTAGCTTATAGCTCAGTCAGGGTGTCTTTTGCTGTGAAGGGACACCATGACCACAGCAACTCTTATAAAGGAAAACATTTATTGGGTTGGCTTAGAGTTTCAGAGGTTCAGTCCATTGTCATCATGGTGGGAAATGGCGACATGCAGGCAGACATGGTGCTGGAGAAGAAGCTGACAGTTCTACCTCTTGATCCTCAGCCAACAGGAAGTGAACTGTACTAATGGGTGTAGCTTGAGCACAGGAGACTTCAAAGCCCACCCCCCACAGTGACACACTTCCTCCAACAAGGCCACACCTACTCCAACAAAGCCACACCTCCTAATAGTGCTACTCCCTATGGGAGGGGGGGGGTCATTTTCTTTCAAAACACCACATTTTGCTTTTCAAATATAGATACTAAGTCCATCTCAGAGTTACTTAGCTTTTTAAATGTATCATTATCAGAACCATAGTAATTTAGTGACACAGACAGATGACATGGTTTGGCTCATCATTGCCTTGCGTTTAATGAAATCCAGTTGTTGAAAGAGTTCACTATTCCCATCTTTCAGAATAACTTTAAAACATGCCAGGTTTGTGACCACATTTCTATATCTGGGCAGCCAAAAGTCACTCTGCCATATTTGTGTCACATACTGGCATTTGCAAGCGTTAACCTTTTAATAAAATGTCATGTGATGTAATGAAGTTTTATTTCTAAAGAAAGAGGAAAGGAGGGAGCAATGAAGCTTCAGACAAAATGCCTAGTTTCTACTTTTTATTTGAAGTAGTATCAAAGAATATGAAGGACCAAGTTGTACATGAATGTTTTTCTGGACAGGAAGAGAGATAATGGAGTCACTGAGAAGCCTCCAAGGGTTTGATACAATTTTCATTTTTCTTTTGTTATGCAGGATGAATCAATGAGACACATTTCCGAGGGCTGCCCTGGGGTCCTGTATCTCAATCTGTCCAACACAGCAATCACCAACAGGACTATGCGACTCCTGCCCAGGTAATGCTGTGGCTGTTAGAGCGAAGTGCGGTCTCACGTGTAACTCTGGCTGGCCTTGAACGCGTGCTCCTCGTCCTCTGACACTGCGTGTATTATACTGAGTTCTCCTAGACTTGGCTGGCTTGTTCTAGTTAACTTCCGAGCTAGTTCCCCATCATCAGCACCCAGCCATGGCGGCACAATAAGGGCACAGCTGCTTCCTGGTCGCCCGATCTCCTGTCCGTGCTGTCCTTCCTGAGCAGGCACGGCTGGCCACTGGCTTCTGTTTCAGCCAGCGACTTTGCCACTTTTGTAGCAGCGTACCCAGTAGCTTGAGATAGACCTTCCTGACCTTCCCCTTCCCTTCCTGGGCACTGGAGCCTGACCCCCAACTTCCTTTCTTGTGTCTGAGACCTCTCTGTAACAGAACTCCAACCTGACTCCTCCCCAGACTGTTGTCCCCGTTCCAGGCACCCCGCATCCCCTTGAGAGGCCACAACTTCAGCGAGCTTGCTCTGCTGAGTTTTGACTGGAGTGTGGCAGCTGCTCTCCTTAGCCAGCGCATCTCTGGCAAAGGCACAGGAAGCACACCTCCGGCAGGGTCTTCAGCTTTATGCACATTTTTCTTATTGGCTTGTTCTCTGTGTTTCCTGTGGGAAGACTAACCAGGTACTGTATCTGGTCCTAGGGAGATGTTCAAATGTGACGTTGGGAGAACGCTCCGCAAACCGTTGTGAAAGTCTGAATGTTTTCTTGAAACTATGTTGTTTTGAAATCCTTTGGAAACGAACAAAACTTAAGCAGAAAAAAATTCTTGGTGACAATTTTCTTTCCTTCTTGCTCTGTCTTCCACAAATGGGCAAGCCTCAGGCATTGGCACTGCACTTCCGTTTTTGTCAATTAGCAAACCCTTCCTTTCGGAAGTCCTCCAGACACTAACATACAGGGGCTCGCCCAGCCAGGCACTTAGCAATCTTTCGCTTCTTATTCCTATATTTTTAAAACCCAGGCATATGATAAATTTAGAATTGATTTTAGTGTTGAAAGAAGCAATCAGTCAAACTGGAGGCCAAAAATGTGTGACCCTTGTGGTTCAGATCTTGTTTATGTGTGGCCCACTAGCCACAGTTTACATTCTCTGTCGGTAATAGCTTATCATCCAACAGGCAATAAGTACTTAAAATACAATCGTTCTTAGTATGTCTATGCATAACTTTGCCCACATCTCTGGGGTTTTCATAGCCACTCTACCCCGCCCAGCTCCTGCTTCAGAGACTCATACCCAGGAGCTTAGAAGGGGCTGACGGGAATGTTTCACACGATAGAAAATGGCAAACACGACAACTAAGACTGGAATTATTGTTCTGGCAATTGTTTAGACTTACACTGATGGAAAAGGCAATTTATAAAGCAGCTCCAACTTAAAAGTTTGTCTTGCCTGCAGTCAGCACATTGTAACTAGCACAGGAATTGAGGCAACACAAACACTCATGCTATTGACAGGTGTGTGCATTCTGGCCACGTCTCCGCTCACCTAACTCTTCTATGATGTAATGGATGTAATGTTGGAGAAAAATGAATATAATGTAACTCATGGAACTATACTAATGTGTCAACAGCAGTGCTCAGTTGGTGGGCTACCTCTAAAAATTTAGCAAAAGTTAATGTAAATATTGTATAAGAAACAACTGGCTACATAATATTGTATATTTTATTAGTATTTATAAACCATATGGCACCTAACCTTTGTAGCTATAAAGTACTAAGATAAAGAGTTTTACAGTACACATTTACATGTGGTTTTGGAGAAACAGTTAGATGTTTATCACTCTATTCATAATTAAAGATAAAATAATGATTTATATGTAATCATTCTCTTAGGAACAAAGTGTTTTTACATTTTTCAAAGTTCATAAATCTCTTAGTAAAATTTTGTTTTGGTCAGAAAAACATTTTAAGTTATTCATAGACATCTTTTTAGTTGTCATCATTAGTAGTGGCCTTTCGGACTGTGTTTTCTACATACTTTATATACTAAATGGTCCTTTTCGGGTTGGAACATGAGATGCAAGTATCTTTTTAAACTTTTCTTTTGCAAATGACACAAACAGAGCTAGGTAATTATTTCTAAATAAGAATTTGTGAAAAGTGTATCAGACTTGTTAAATATTATTTCCACTTTCAAACAAGTAGTCTTTTTATTTTATTTTAATTTTTTCCTTTTTGACCCAATACTTGGGAGAAGAATTCTTTGTTTAAAGTGGTTGATGCTTCAATTTTAAACTTCTGCCTTTAATTGTAGAAGAAATATGGATTGAATTATTTCTGCTCTTTGGAATTCAGATTTCTTCAAGAACTAGTTTGTAATTAGTTTCAGCATAGCCACGAGTGTCTAAAGGACTAGTTTGTAATTAGTTTCAGCATAGCCACGAGTGTTTAAATTGAAGAGCATTGGTTGAAGAGAACAGACTTCTGTGTGTAAATGTATGTGTATGCACAGATCTTCTTGACATGTCATAATAGTGATACGTTAGTCCCTGGTTAGTCAAGCTCATAGTTTATTTTACGTAAGAAGATAAGTATCATGCTTCCTCATGGATTATAGCATTTTTCCACAGAAAATAATATTCTCCCTGGTTAATGCTTCTTCGTGGTTTGTGTTATTCTTTGACACAAGCTTTCCCTGCTTGGTCTAGGCTGCCCTCAAACTTGCAATCCTCCTGCCTCAGCCTTCTGAGTGTTGTGATTATTGGCCCACACCACCATGCTGAGCTGAATCTTTTAAAATCTGCTGCTAGCTTTGTCCCCTTTGCTCTCCTTTGTTTCTGCTTCCTGTGGAATAACTTTAGGAACCCTGTCTCTTAAGCCTTTGTGCTTCTGGGTTTTAGTTGTGTTTTATGTGTGGCATGTGGCTGGCTTCTATTTCAGCTTTGGTTTTTCAAGACAAGGTTTCTTTGTGTAGCTGGCTGTCCTGCAGCTGCACTGTAGGCTAGACTAGCCTTGAGCTCAGATCCACCTACATCTGTCTCCCTAGTGCAGGGATTAAAGGTGTGAGCCACTGTCCATTCATTAGCTTCTGTTTGTAAATATGCTTATTGGTGCCTGTTGAAGAGGAAAATTCGAAAAATTAATATTTATTTTTTAAGATTTAAAATCTGAATTGACACAGTCGATGGTTTAAAGTGGTTTATGTCCCCCCACAAATTCCTATTTTGTTTCCCTTTTCTCTTTCTCCTTCGTCTCCTCTTTAGACACATCTTACTGTAAAGCCTCTGGAGGCTTGGAGCTCACCATGTAGCTCAGGCTGGCTTGAACCTGTGGTCATCCTCCTGTCTCAGCCTTCCATATGCAGGAATTACAAATGCGAGCCACCATAGCTGACTCCCTCCTCTGCTTTTTCAATTTTAAACATTCTTGCTAACAATATGTTCAGCTGCTCCTTCCCCACTGGGCGAGCTAGTAGATTAGTTTGGCTATGAGTTGAAAGCGGGTTTGGGAATATTTAGTTTACAAATGAGTGTGTAATTTAGTGGAAAAGACAGAAAAGTTGAGTTCTTTCCATTCAGTGAACATTCAGACTCAAGTTTACTTGATGCTTATGACTTTTGTCTTATGAAAAAACATGCAGTAATTTATCTATTATAAAAATACATTTCATAATGATTGTCTATTTTTGTTGTGTTTTCCATTGTTCCGAACATGCTTGGGTATGCAAAATTCTTCTGTTAACTGCAAATAACCAGAGAAGTGCTGGCTGTTGCTGCCTGTCAGTCCTCTTCATTCCTTTCCAAAGAAAAAAGAATGGTGGTTGCCCTTCACGGCAGCACTGCTTTGCCAGGTTTGTTTGAGTATTTTTCCCTCACTTCTTTGGAAGTTAGTTTTCTAGAGTTAAAATGAGGGCTGCTCACAGCGCTTTCTCATTATTCATTTGCAGAGTTCATGGAGGGGGGGTTGTGCCACATGTGTGGGGAGGGTTAGGGCAACTCGAGGGACTCAGTTTCCACCAGGTGACTCGTCAGGCCGGAGCTCGGGTCACCAGGCTTTGCCCACAGAAAATACCTCGTCGATCCGTCTCGCAGACCCAGCCCTTATGCCAGGAACATCTTTCCTGAACTGAATCCTTCCCAGTTGTCTCTGTTACCGTGGTCTCGGCAGTATTCCGCTGTTCTTCTTTGCACCACATCTTGCCC
>PVIU01032884.1:0-13058 GCA_004026605.1 Ondatra zibethicus | reverse complement strand
ATGCACTCCTTCCTAGGCCAGGAGGGATGGGGGTGGGCCTTGGACTTCCAACAGGGCAGGGCACCATGCCCTCTTTCAAGGAAGAAGGGGGAGGGAGGAGGGGTGGGGGGTAGTGGGAGGGGACCGGGAGAAGGGGAAGAAAGGAAAAAAATTTTTTTTTTATCTTTAATTATGTTCTTGAATGGAAAAAATAAAACAACACAATGTATGGAAAAAAAAAACAAATTGCTTTTCCAAAATAAAAAAAAAAAAATAATTGGGAAAGGAACTTTACTGGGAATCTAAACACTTGGGTTCAGGGATCACATTTAGAGCAATAGTGGCTTGGAGCAGAAGTCATGTTTGCATGTTAGGACAATGGATGCATATTATCATCTCATGTATTTGCATATTAGTATCTGTATGTACTTGCACATTAGCATCTGTCTGCATTTGCATATTAGTATCTCATGTATTTGCATATTAGCATCTCGTGTATTTGCATATTAGCATCTGTATGCATTTGCATATTAGTATCTCATGTATTTGCATATTAGCACCTCATGTATTTGCATATTATCATCTCATGTATTTGCATATTAGTATCTGTATGTACTTGCACATTAGCATCTGTATTCATTTGCATATTAGCATCTCATGTATTTGCATATTAGCATCTGTATTTGTATATTAACATCTCATGTATTTGCAAATTAGCATCTGTATGTATTTGCTCATAATTTATTAGAAGAGGAGGAGACAGTGAGACAAGGAAACTGTCAGCAAGGAGAAGTCCCAGAGATTTACCACAAATAAAAAACCCAAGATGACACCATTGTCTTGTTTTTCTTGAGACATCCCTTTCTTTTCTGACACAGTCTCATGCTTTGTAGGCTGGCCTCACACTCACTGTGTAGCCAAGGGTGGCCTTGAACTTCTGCCAATACCTTCCCAGTGCTGGAATTACAGGCATGTGCCATACCAGCCCAGAGACAACTTTCTTGAGGTGGGAAATTGATTTTCTCTTTTCAACTTTGGACATTTGAGTTGGTGAACTTAAGCAACCAAAACGAGGCATCAAAAACCTGGAATTCGTATTTTGTGATCATGTTTTCTTAATTAATATAGGAAAATGTGTTCTAGAAAGAAGTGAAACTGTGATGAAATCTAGAAGACAAGAACTATTGGGTTACTAGGTACACTCCAAGTTGTCTTCTTTTGGGGAAAGTCAAGTAGCTGACATCCGTTTCTCCAGGTTTCTAGAGAGATCCAGAAAACATACTGCTTCTGTCCAGAAAGGATCTGGCCAGGAAATCCCTATAGGAATATTAATGAATGCTCCTACCAAGGGGCATTTGTCTCCCAGCAAGAACATCCTTGGTCCCCAGTTGAATACTGGAATTAGTAAGGTTCACTTACAATAACCAATATTGATGAAGTCATGATTTATTTCAAAGCTATCCTTCATGAATTTTACTCCACAAGGCAGCCAGGCAGCCTGTGTTCTGAACTGCTAAGGGCAGGGACTGGCAGAGGAACACCTGTAGGACATCCCTCAGCATCCCAGCCACTTTCTGAAATGATTGAAGAACTAAGAAGAGGCAGGACACAAGAAAGGTTTAAATTGTTACCTTAATTTGGACATATGTCAAAGAGACCGTGAGTGTTTAATTACATGAAGGGATTCAGAGACTTACTTCTTTTAGCACCTGGGATCACACAGTAGATGGCTTAGCCTTGCATTTCACCATGCTGAAAGGTCTAGTCTGTTTTCCTCAGTGTGACCTTCCTGAGCGTCCGGCTGTCTCCTGGAGATAGCTGCCTTGATATCTGTCCATCTAGTTCATGTTCAAACCTTAGGACTCAACACATACACTGTCTCCCATGTCTCCCTCTGGCCTGTGGTGAGAAAAGGGAGCCTCTTGGTTTCTTGCTGTTCTCTTCTCCAGGCCACAGTGACTTCTGTCCTGATCTGTGGCCCTTCCTGAAATCAGGGAGCAACTCAGCTTCACCCATCTCTTGGGTATCCTTACCCTGAAAGCAGCTCTACCCTGGACCCCTTTGCACACGTTCAGAAAATTCAATGTTTCAGAGAGCATTTCAGTGAAGATATGGAGGTTAATATTTTTTTAAGTGGTTAGCTTTGCTGATTTAGATTTTTCAAGAGAATTAAATCATTTATTGGTTACATATGATAATGGATGATATACAACCTATTATTATTTTATCTATACTATTATTTAATTTTGATATTGCCTAAGGTGTGCCAGCAGCCATATATATCCAAATTGTGACTTTGCTTGGATGACCTTTCAATGGCAGCACTCATTAGTAACACTGGCTGCCAGTTCAACTGCACCATGCTTTCTGAAGACAATGGCTTCTCCAGCCAAGCAATCATAAGTTAATTCCAAATGGAACCTGGCACCACCCTGAAGGAATTCTAATTTCACACTGTTGGGGAAGTTGACCAAGATGGCTTCAGAATAGACTAACTTTACACAGCACTTTAAGAAAAGGACACTTTCATTCAGCATCATGACGATATTATTATATTTATTAATCAACAGCATGGGTGAAAAAAGGTCTAGAATAAACCCTTTGTTGCAATGCTTTATACTTTCCACAGAACAGGAACTAAAGTGACCTATTATACAATTAGTCATAAATACGGTGTTTGACTGTACGCATGCGTATCGCCTAGAACACGTCTTCTTTGCGAGGCCCTGTCACCGCCCTACTCGGCTGAGTTCACAAATCTGCTGTAACCTGCAGCTTCCCTGTCACTCCTCTGGTGGTGTAGGAGGGTCTTCTATTTGTGTTATTGCCCTCATTGGTTAAATAAAGAAAACTGCCTTGGCCTTTTGGTAGGACAGCCCTTAGGTGGGCGGAGTAGATAGAAGGGAATGCTGTGAGAGAGAAGGCAGTGGAGCAGACGCCATGCTTCTCCAGCACAAGATGGACACTCGTTAGACTCATGTCGGTAAGCCACAACTCAAGTGGCGATACACATTAATGGAGATGGGCTAAAATAATATGTGAGAGTTAGCCAATAAGGGGCTGGAGATAATGGGCCAGGCAGTATTTAAATGAATACAGTTTCCGTGTAATTATTTTGGGTACGCACCGGGAGCTGGGTGGGACAGAACAAAGGGCCCGGCACCAGGAACGCAGCCCGAGCCCCCTTATTACAATACTCTGGCCCTCCTATCCCACTGAGCTTAGTTTCCTGGCTGTCATTAAAACCTCCTGCCACTGCCAAAGCTGCATTTCATATCCTCCTTGGATTTGTAGTTTAGCAAAGTACTGCCCTTCACCTCCATAAGGTCCAAAGATTCTTTCCTAAATTTGGCCACACTTTTAGGACTTATTATTATAATTATCAAAATCATTGTAGCGTCCACCACCTACAAAAGTTGTTTCCATCGTTACCAAATCCACTGTAGTCATCCCCATTGCGACATATCTATCACCACCATGGCTGCCACCTAAGCCACCATGGCCAGTGAAGTTTCCTCCTCAACCAAAGTTGTTATTGCCACCAAAACCACCCCCATGAACACCGCCAACTTTTCCAGAATCACTTCGTTCATAGCCTTTTAAAAAAAAAACTTCATAGTTCTGGCCATCCACAGTATGGTATTTATGAAAGACAATTTTATCAGTCATGATCTCAGTCACTTCAATTTTCCCATACTGTTCAAAATAATCTCGCAGATGATGTTTTTCAGTGTCCTCTTTAATATAACCAACAAAAACCTGTTTCACAGTTAACTGTGTCCCTTGACACAACTCTCTTTGGTTTCACGACTCTCCACCCACCTCATGCGGTCTTGCATTCATAATCTCACCTACTTCCTCCGTGGTGGTGTTCCTGACAAACCTGAAGCCTTTAGACTGCTTGGCGTTCGAATCTCTCATGGCCACATAGCCGGTGAGCATTCCACACACTCAAAGTGGCTCTTCAGATTTTTCTTGGTTGTTTCAAAGCTTGGCCTCCCCTGCAGCACACTTCAGCTGCTGTCCTGGCTCCTTGGGAGCCTCTGACTGACTAGACAAGGCAGCTGAGAGACCAGCACCCTCAGAAACGCTTCCTCAGCTGAATCGACAGGCAGAAAGCATTGCTTTCGATTTTGATTCTGGCTCAGTCAAAGATTTGCTTGGTCAGTACAGTGGGAGGGCACTTCTTCCTAGAGCTTGTCTTGAGTACCTGGCTGTTTATTCCTTGTAGGTTCCGGGGGACCTGCTACTGTTCTGGGGACAGTTAACTATTCTGCTGAATAGCTGTTCCGATCAGGGAGAGTTAACTATTCTGTTGACTAGCTGTTCATCTTTAACTTGTTGCTGCTTTGTTCCTCTGCTTGACTCTGTTGTCCATGGTTAAGGTGTCTATCTACTTCTTTTGAAGAACAAAACAATAACAAATTCTTTACTTTAAGCACATACTTTGCTGTATGGTACGGTACATAAAAAATATAAGCTACTTGCTGGACCAGTTTATTGCTTATGAAGCATGAGGAATAATACTCAAAAAATTGCAGTAGAGTAGCACATGAACATTTGGTAAAGCCCCAGGCAGGAGCACACATTTGTAATCCCATTGCTCAGGTATGCAGGATAGGAGTTAGAGATAGGAGTTAGAGAATTCATGAGCCTGGGCTGTACAGCAAGACCCCGTCTCAAAGGTCGAACAAACAAAGGCATTACCCCACATTGCAGACCATTTTATTCTTGAGAATTTTCCAGAGATTGTAAGCAAATGCTGGACAGGACTTTCCCTCATTTCATATAAACTCCAGGGATTCTTTGATATTCCTGGAATAACCCACATGAGCACGCTCAGTCAATATAATGCTCTTGTCTATAGTTCTGGTCCTAGACTGAAAGGAAGTATCTAGACAAGGGCTAATGAGCAATATTTTAAAGACTAAGCCTTCAGTCCTGAGTCGAGAGAATGTATTCATTTTGTGAATGTGTGTGTATCTATATGCATTTTATTTGAAATCAAGAACTTTGCTACAGGAGTTAGGAAGCGAGAGACAACAGGTCCCTGTTGCGGGATGTTTGTACAATGTGTGAAGATGTGTCGTTGTGATTGGTATAATAGCTGAATGGTCATAGCTAGATAGGAGAAGCTAGGTGGAACTTTCAACAGAGAGACAAACTCAGGGGATGGATCTAGGGGTGGGGAGAAGCTAGCGAGGCACAGACCAAGTTGGAGGCACAGTATTGAGGAGAGGTAAAGAGCCATGTGGCAAAATGTAGATAAATAGAAAGGGGTTAAGTTATAAGACCTAGCTGTGAACAAGCCTAAGCTAAGGCCAAGCTTTCATAATTAATAATAAGTCCCTGTGTTGTTATTTGGCAATTGGCTCACAAAGAAAGTCAAGGTATAAACCCCCAGGGAGATGGAGAAAAGCTGCCACTGCGGTAGAGCTGTGAGAGCTACATCAGTGTCACCTACGGTGCTGTGACAGTCCTTGACACAAAGTGGGCAACTGCTCATGGCCACCTAAGAAGATGTGCCTGCTGAAGTGTAGGGAGGAGAGAGACCCCTTCTTTACTCTCTGAGGTGTTGCTGGAGTGCACAGGCGGTGAACAGATTAAACAGGAGAAAAATACATGCTCAGAAGTGTGGTCACTTCCATATTGCAGGGATGGAGTCTGGGCAAAGACCCTTTTCATGGGGTGAGCACAATGGGGAGAGGATGTGACAATTTGGGAGCACTAACTGACTATGATGAATGAATGCACCCAGCGCTTAGAGAATAGTTAGTGTGATTCTCTTTGGGAATCAGAAGGGCAAGGACGTGAACCATCATTTATGATTTATCATCATTTACCATCTGTACAGGTATGGTAAATTTTTAACCATCCTTCCTGCAGATAGGAACTCAGTTGGTACTAAGTCAAAGAAGGGACCAAGGGTAAGAGTTTCTTTGGAGGTGTGGTCTGTAGGTAGAGCATGGAGAGTTATACTAAGCTGTTTCTCCTATCTGCCACTCTCTAAGAATCTTTGAAAATAATCAGAAAATAAGCATGTCACATTTTGGGGTGAGCATCCTTACATTTCTTCAAAGGAAATGCAGTGTGAAGTATAAGAAATTCAAGGTTAGTGGGCAAGATAAAAAAAAAAGGAAACAACAACAGAAAACCTAAAAAGACAGGATGGCAGATGCAAACTTATACATCCCCAGCTCAGGGCAGTATTGCAGATGTCAGTTCACTTAGACCAGTACACCCTGGAAAGTAGATGAGGATATGAATTCTCATGGTTGCTTCCCAACCAAGGAGTGAGGAATCTAACTTTTGTTCAGACAATTTGTTGACAAAGATGGGCTTAACATCTCTCCTGATATCAGTCTGCTTTTGGCAGTTGAGAATCAGACTAAGTTTTAGTTTGATTAATCTGAAGGGAAAAAAGCTGGCTTTAACAGTAGCTCACATCAAGTAAAACTGATGTGCTAAAATATTTTTAAGGAGGAAGAACTTAAAGACCTAGGAAGGTTTATCATGTTTAAAGCTAATTGTTTTTTTCTCCATTCCAGAAAGGCAGAGAAGCCTCTCCCTTTGGGAAGTACACTGAGGAGGGGGTCCCTGAGAAGCTTCCACAGCCAGAAGGGCGAATGTAATTCTGTCATTGAAACTGGATCTTTAATTTCAATGTCAGGTCAAGATGAAGGGTTTGAAGAGGCTCCAGAGAGACCTTTAATCTCTGCCTGCAGAGTGTACATGCTTGAGCATTGCTCTATGCAAGGCAGCTGCTGCCCTGTGCGGTCCCGCTGTCGAGAAAAGGAAGCATAACTGATATTTAATATCCTCTCATTGTGCCTGTGTCTCTATCAGTGCCATTAGCAGGTGTTCTCAGGGGGTTTATTTTATGGATAAGCAAATAAAGCTAGAGAGATTAAGAAATTTGTCCAACAAAGTGGATGAATGGGTGGAACTAGAGGACAGTGTTTTAAGTAACAAAACAAGACACATTCTGTATGTTCTCATCCATATGTGGATACTTTCTTTAAAAAAAAAACTGATATCCATGGAAGGCCTATAGTTTTATGAAGGGAAGGGAGAGGGGAACAGGGTAATTGAGGGGAGAGACTGGGAGGAGAGGAAGGAGGGAGTGGAAACTGTGATTGGGCTGGAAAAAATTAATTGACGATTAATTAATAAAAATTAAAATGAAAAAGAAAAGAGTTGATTGCAAAAAGAGAGGAGAATAGAATTGGCTGGTGGGAAACGGGGAGAAGAAGGATGGAGGCAGGCTGCATACTAGGCATCAAAAGAAATCTGATAGAAGAAAAAGCTCTAGTATTCTACAGTATCACAGGATGACTATAGTTTACAACAACCCATTACTTAAAAAAAGACAGAAGAAAGGCAGCTGAGGGCTTTAAACACTATATATATATATGGATATAAAGGAGTTAATTACCCCATTTGATTATTACCCAAACACATATGTACATGCATAGAATTGTATTTTATCTCATAAATATATACAATTTTATGCTAGTTAAATATAATAAATACCTAAACATAACAAAGCCCCCATTTCATTACAGAATTCAGTTTATTGCTTCAGGCACGGTGGCATATGTGGGCCATCCTACTCCTTCAGAGGTGGGGATAGGAGGATCAGGAATTCAAGGTCAGCTGGGGCTTTATAGCAAGTTGGAGTTTAGCCTGGGCTACATTAATATGTTACCTCAAGAAAGAAAAAATAATGTCCCCCCAATAATTTATTTCACATTTAAAAGTTGTCCAAGATTTCACAGCTACTAAGCTGTGGATGGAAGAGGCTAACCTTGTGCAGTTTGGCTCTTGGGTCCAGGCTTTCCCGTACGATGCTTGATGCTGGGGGTGACCTCTACCTAGAAGTGCATCTGCCAAGGCCCTGTACTCATATGATCATATGCTTTTATAGAATTTATAAAAGGACATTTAAACTGCAACTTTTTATGGCTGTCCTCTCTGTGTACCTTCATTTCCTGATAGAATTTTCCATGTTGCTTTGGAAAGAACTGTGGGCACCTGAGGATCTGGCAAAATAGAGACTAAGTTGGGAATGCTCTTAGTTTTAGTGGTACATGCCTTTATGGCTCGTGGCAACCTACCAGTGTTGTAAATACTCACGTCAGAGTCGTGATTGTATATCATGCCCACAGGCTCTACACAAGTGTGACTGTTGTCATGCCTGACCAAGGCAACATCTGGCAAAAGAGGGAAATGAGGCTTGAAGTTGAGCCAGAAGTTACTCTATAGAAACTTCTTCCTATATCAGATGTTTGTAATTAGATGTAAAAGGTTCTGTTTTCACAGATATATAGTTAAAAATCAAAGTTATCTCTGTCAAAGCATTCTTGATATTACAATGTAGTTGCTGCTGTAGGTTTTTTTTCTTCTGACAAGTGTGTTTTTGAGAAGAGCAAACTATTGTTTACCAGAATCCCTCTGTTTCAAGGGCACAATCTGAGGTAATTATAGGTGATAAAACATATGTTCAAGCAGAATTTTCTCCCAGAGACGAGTGGAGAGGATTTATTGACCATGTAGCCTGTGACTTTATTATTGCCACAGTTCAATATAAAGCAGATGTTTAAACAAATTCCCTGGGTAGCTACCCAGTTGAGCCAGAAGCAAGTCACACCCAGAGGCTGCTGTGCTCTTGAGTCACACCCAGAGGCTGCTGTGCTCTTGAGTCACACCCAGAGGCTGCTGTGCTCTTGAGTCACACCCAGAGGCTGCTGTGCTCTTGAGTCACACCCAGAGGCTGCTGTGCTCTTGAGTCACACCCAGAGGCTGCTGTGCTCTTGAGTCACACCCAGAGGCTGCTGTGCTCTTGAGGTACTCAAAGCGGGAGCAGAAAGAACTGGGATGCATAGTGGGGCCTGAGAAGGTCCCTGCAGAATGGTCAGTGAGTGACATTGACTTAGGGATCTTTTAACTAGTTTTTACTCCTACATAACCCCGACATCTCATTGTTCAAATAGGAAAGAAAAAAGCTGCTTTTTATTTTTTGAGTGAAATTCTCACACTAAGTCCAGTCTGGCTTTCACCTAGAGATTTTATATGTGCACCACCACATCTTACTAGAAAGAAAATTTGACATAATTTTACTGAATATTGTGGCAATAACAAAGCTTAAACTAGAAACAAAACAGACAAAACCCTCTTCTGAGTCCTTGCTATAGCAAAATACCTGTGAGGGACTAATGGGAAAGGGGGTTATTTAGTTTACAAAATTGAAGTTGAATATTTAAGATCAGACAGTTCCATCTATGTAGCATCTAGCAAATTCCTTATGACAGATGGTAACCCAAGGGTGATACTAGAAGACAGATTTGGCGGAGTGGCAGTTTGAATGAGAATGGTCTCCATACATTCATGTGTTTGGATACTTGATTCCCAGTTGGTGGAACTGTTTGGGAAGACTTAGGTATGGTCTTGTTGGAGGAGGCGTACCACTGGGGCCTGACTTTGAGGTTTCAAAAGCCCACACCATTCCCAGTTAGCTCTCTTTGCTTCTTGCTTGTGGATTAGGATGCAAACTCTCAGCTCTTCCTCCAGCACCATGTCTACTTGCCCACTACCATGTTTCCACCATGATGGCTTTGGAGCTGTGAGTCCCAAATTAAGTGCCTTTTTTTTATTGCCTTGGTCATGGTGTTTCGTGACAGCAACTGAAAAGTATCTAAGATAGAGGCAAGGCTGTCTTTCTATGACCTTACTAAACCAAACAAACTAAAACAAATCCTCTTATTACTTGAACTTGAATTGAGGTAGCTCAACCTCAAATGCAAATAGTGTTTTAGCCACCTACTCTCACAGTAACTTCCAGAGTCCTGAAAGAGCTACATCAGTCCCTCCTGAGGACAATGTTTCCAATGACCGGGTCACTTTCCAGTATTCCCTCCATTGCCTCTCACTGCCATCATACTGGGAACCATCCTCCAGCCTTCACCAACCTTGCAGGGGACACTTGGAAACCTCATCCAAGATACATGATAGGTTACAGCAACTGTCAGTAATTTGCAAAAATCTTTGACAAACAATGTGTTTTTTTTTTAAAGTATCTCCTGTTTTTGGTATGGAAAACTGTCATGGACGAGGGTGCAGCCCTCGTCCTATTAACTTGTCTAATTAGTATGCATTAATAATTATATATTTTTATTTTTTGAGGCAGGGTTTCTCTGTAGCTTTGGAGCCTGTCCTGAACTAGCTCTGTAGATCAGGCTGGCCTTAAACTCACAGAGATCTGCTGCCTTTGCCTCCCAAGTGCTGGAATTAAAGGTGTGTGTCACCACCACCTAGCAATAATTATAATTTTAAAATGAGTGGTATGCAGCAAAGCATGGTGAAAACATTACAGAGATGGGTCAGGCATTACTAAAGTTATGTACATTGCTTTGATTTTTCTGATGCTTATAGTATTACCAACTTTCTGAAAAGCAATTATAATTCATTTAACCTTTATATGTATTATTATTAAATTAGTGGTTTTTTTTTCTTTTGGTTTTTCAAGACAGAGTTTCTCTGTAGCTTTGGAGCCTGTCCTGGGACTAGCTCTTTTAGACCAGGCTGGCCTCAAACTCACAGAGATCCTCCTGCCTCTGTCTTCCAAGTTCTGGGATTAAAGGCATGTGCCACCACCACCTGGCCAAATTAAATGGGTGTTTAAGAAATCATTTGTGTAGATATAACCTTGGTTGAGTAAACTATAGTTTACTGCTGGCCACATATGGTGTGTTCCTCCCCGCCCTCCTTCCCCATCTATGATGTGTTCCTCTGCACTCCCCAACATCTACCCATTCTATGACCCACTAGAGAGTAAAGGGATTGGTCCTGCAGAACAATGGCCGCAGGATCTCCATGACTTGGGGCAGCATCAGGATCTCCAACAGGAGATTCGGCGAGGTCCAGTCCTGATGGTGTACCAGAAGTCAGAGGTTTTGAACCTACCAACAGCACACTATACAATAAACATTTGCAATTAAAGCTGTTTGGTCAAGGGATTCTACTACATGATACACCGCAAGTCCCAATGCCACTAAGAAGAACGAGGAGACAGTAGAGAGGTGGGAAGATGGAGGATCAAATTGGTGCTTTTTGTTTGGTTTTTGTTTTGTTTTTTTTTAAATTAGTATTCTTATTCTTTATTTTTTTAATTTTCATTTTGTTTTTACTATTCCTTCTTAAGTTTTCCTTGGGGGGTTGCTACAAGTGAGGGCAGATACAGAGGGACTAGGTGCTGGGTGGGATTGGGATGTTTGATGTGAAATCCCCAAAGAATCAATAAAAAAATTTGTAATTAAAATAAAGAAAGTGACCCAGACACATCAGAGAAGTCTCCTGAGGTGGTTGTAGAATGTTCCCCCTTTGGGTTCTGGTGTTTTCTCTTAGTTACTATTTTTATATTTGGGGGATGAAGACTACGGAGGCAAGGTGGTGTCTTACTGCATCATATCAAGTCTGTACTCTCATGAACTCGAGCTGTCAGGTCGACCTTTGATCATTCAGCTGAAATATTTGTTAACCCCTCCCCCATACTAGACTGGAAAGAGTCACTGTGAAAGTTAACGGTAAGTGTCACCTCGAAAAAAGAGATATCTAGAAACCTGATAAAGCATTGTTTTGGAGTATGATGGTGAGAGTGTGTGTCTGAGGGCACTAAGTGCAGAAAGCCTCTCTTCACAGGATGGAGGCCTCATCCTGTAACTGTCGAGGACCTGTAAGAGCAGAAGGAGGAGAGCACACCGTTTCTGTACTAGGAAGTGCGGATCCCCACCTCTCCTCTCTTCGGACATCAGAACCCCACACTGAAGTCTTTGAACTTCAGAGCTTACACTACCAGCCACTAAGGTTCTGTGTCTGAGGGTGAAACCTCTCTGGTTTTGAGGCCTTCACACGTGGGCTGAGCCACCATTCTAGGGACCTTAGCTTGCAGACAACCTCTTGCATGACTTCTCAGCTGCTGAGATCATGTCGCCAGTTTTCCTAACAAATCTCTCATCTATCTGCTATGTGCTAGCATACCCCGGCTAAAGAGATGTAAAGGAGGTGGCTTTGTTTGGCTCACAGTCCCAGGTTACAGCCCATTGTTGTCAGGATGTCAAGGTAGCCGGAAAATGGAGCAGCTAGCTAGTCACATGATATCTATAGTCACGAGCCAAGGGCAATGCATTAGCACATACATGTTAGGGCTCAGCTCATGCTTGCCACTCTTACCTAATCTAGGATACCTTGCCTATAGAATGATGATATCTGTAGTGGCTGGATCTTCCCACTTCAATAATTAAGATAATCTTCCACAGGTCAATCTAATCTAGATAGTCTTTCATTGAGAATGCCTTCCCACGTGATTTAAGATTGAATCAAATTGACACTTAAGAGCAACCATTACAATTGCACTATCTGTCAACTTGATATCCCAAAACATGCCCTGTTATTCCATAACCTTTACGGTTTTAGCCATAACTTTTTATTCATTGTCTCAAAAGCTTACGTTTATCTCAAAATGTAAAAATACAGTCCATCCAACTTTAAAAGACCCAAAGTCTCTTAAATGTGAGTATCTACAAAATAAAAAGTGCATTCTTCCAATATACATCAGTGCAGACTATATTTTTATTCCAAATGCATAAAACTAGGTCATAAAGCAATCACACCAAGGCAAAAGCAAAATCCAAAATGGTGAACACCAAATCCTACCTATTTAGGGCTCACTTTGCCCCAAAGAGGTGGGCTATCCCTATTCCTCCAGCCTTGCCACTTGCCCCATACAGCCTCTCTCTTAGGCTTGGGCCAGATCCACTCTACATATGTAGCTCTCATTGTCAGATATCCCATGCTCCTAGTGTTGTGTTTTTTTAAAAGAAGGGGGGGGGGGACCCAGCAGCTTGCTGCAGGTCCCCAGACCACGCGGTCTCTGTGGCGGGCGGGCGGCCACGCGGCTAGTCTCCGTGTCCCCATATGGGCTGTGCGGCGGTACGGACGGACCAAAGAGAGCCGGGTAGGCGCACTATGCAGAGTTAAACATTTATTAGATGGGTGATGGAAAGAGAGACAGAGAGAGACAG
>PVIU01032883.1:0-13059 GCA_004026605.1 Ondatra zibethicus | reverse complement strand
TTTTGAATGCACTCCTTCCTAGGCCAGGAGGGATGGGGGTGGGCCTTGGACTTCTAACAGGGCAGGGCACCATGCCCTCTTTCAAGGAAGAAGGGGGAGGGAGGAGGGGTGGGGGGGTAGTGGGAGGGAACCGGGAGAAGGGGAAGAAAGGAAAAAAAAATTTTATTTCTTTAATTATGTTCTTGAATGGAAAAAATAAAACAAAACAATGTATGGAAAAATAAATTAAAAAAATTAAAAAAAATAAATTATAAAAAAAAAGATCTTTGACCATTTTTCCTCAATTGCTTTTTCAAGACCCATTCTCTTAGACCTAGTTATCACTGTTTTATTCTGTTTATTCTGTTACTATGACTACAGGATTGCACATTCTGTAACTCACCACAACAACCTATATTTCACAGTGGTCATATTACACACAGAGGTAATAGCTGATTACATATCTGCCACCAAGTGTCTGACTTTAACTGAATAGTAATGGAAATAAGTAGATAAATTAAACACAAATCTATAAAAGCTTTGGAAAAATGGCAGTCAGGATACTAAGGAGGATGGAAATTTTTGAGAAAAGCAATTGAGCTGAGCTTAGGTAAATCATAAAAACTAAAAATCATTTCTTTATTAGAAAGGACTATGAAAAGTCAAAAATAAGACACTGTGATTGAATTTGCAAGTCAATACACAAGGTTTGAGTTAGGAAAAGAATTGGGTAAGAGGGAAGAGATGTGATGAGACATGAAGCTTAATTAGTGGAATTCAAGCCATGAAGCCACTGTCTCCTGTGTACTGTGTACAATCACAAGTTGTTGGATTTGCCTCTAATGATAAGATATCTTCAAATGATCTTTAAACTAAATTGACCTACTGAGATTTATTTGGGTTATATATAAGAAGTACTTACACGTTATCAGGCTGAGCATACTGACAAGATGGTAAGGAAAAAAAAAAGAAATGATGATGATCAATTTCTGATTGAGTAACTGGTAAAGAAAGTAGGTCTTTCCACATTATACAAGACTTAGCTAAAAGATACATTTAAGGGAAGAAAGGTTAGTCAATTCATCTGGGGAATATTTGGAGAATTTGAGTTGTTGGGAACCAGCAAGTTGTTCTGGCATGAAACAGTTGAATCTGTGTGTTTGGGATGTTGCTCAGGATTAGATATAAAAGTCATTTAAGGATCTAAGATATGAAGTGGGTTTTTTTGAGCCATTATGTAAACTGAGTCTCCAAGAGACGTGAACAAGTTCTTTTGAACAAGATATGTGAAACTGCTGATATTTGTTGATGTAATTGATTGACAACCTCATGGGCAACGGAAAATAAGCATTTGTTAGGGTGGTACGCCGTCGCAGAGCTCAATGAGGACTCTACCAGAAACACAGCCCCAGTGGGTTCTCAAGCAATCTTATCACAACTATAAACTATATGGACTACACTGAGTCACTAGAATACCTATTGGGAAGTTATCAGTTAGATCAACACAAAGAGGACTAAAGTGATGAGAGACAGGAGGCAAGTATTCAAGAAAAAGTGGGAAATCAGATGACAGTAAAGAGATCTCCAATTAACATTGCTTTACCAAAGAAAAATTATTTTTCCAATAGAGTCTCACTGAGTATATTAATAACATTTATGTATAGACTCCATACCTAGCAGTAGGTGACCAACACAAAAGGAACCTAATTGTGCTTTCACGGACTCATGTTGTTTTTATTTGAACATTTTTTTTCTTATTAGTCTTTTAATTTTATATTATGCTTTCTGAAAGCAATGTTAAAATTGAAATATTATTACATTGATAATTCTTCAGAAGTTTAAGATGATAACTTAAAAACACACACTCTCCTTAGCCCTAGTATCATGTAATCTTGGCAAGTCACACTCTCATAGATGAGGGCTATAGATCACACCTTGAAGTGGGTCAGGACATTAATGGAGCAAAACCTGAAGCTTAATGTATGGAATACTCCTTCTAGTTGGTGTCATTTAAGGAATGAGAGAAAACAATAATTGTTAAAAATAATCATTTTAAATTCCAGCACTTTTTTTTGTCAGGCATGTCAGACTGAGTTTGTATGCTGAAAAAAAAAAAGAAAGGGGAAATAACTTATTTTAGATGCAAGAACAGATAACTGGTGGGGCACAGAGAATGACAGTGAGGGTGCTGAGTTTCATGGAACAGACACTCACCCTGAGTTCAAGGACAACAAGAAATGCTCACAAACTAACTTGTTTAGCATGATGAGAAATGTGAGACCAGAACCTTTACTGAGATTAATAAGACTTCTTGTTTAATAAGATTCTAAGAGAATGACAATTATTTGCAAATTGTTGGGAAATGTGGAAGTTGTCATAGATATGGGAAAAGGAGCCTGTGATGGATAATAGCTATATAGAGACAAGAAAAAAAAAAAGCATAGCTCAGGAGTTAAAGTCTGCAATGAAGGTAGAAGAAGTCTAGAGGTCAATAGACCACAAAGAATAAGGGTAGATGTAGGTGCTGTCAACAGAAAGTTTACGGTCTTTTCCTTCATGAAGATGTTCTCAACAGTTGGTTTAGAAATTGTAATAGCTTTGTGTCTGAACACTGCCTTCTATGGCTTTTGAGAAAAATAGTTAATCATAAGAGCCTAGATAAAATAGGTGTTGGGAAAATTAAGGTCATTCCTACAAATCACCTGTAAGCTGTGTATGGGTAATAGGATAGAGTGGAGCGATAGCTGCATTGACAAACTGCCTGACCTGGGTACTTTCCAGGAATGCTTAAAGAAGATCTGACAGATTCAGCATTGTTGTGAAGTTGTCAGCAAACAAACAAGCTCTGAAAGGTCACCTGGAGGTCAACAGTTCTTCTAAGAATCACCCAAAACTTCAGTCTAAGAATCAGCCACAATTACCTTAACCAGCAGGGTTTCTGTCCCGCCTTGTCCTGCAGCCATTCGAGAAACACACAGAGGCTTATAACAATTATAAACTGTTAGTTTAGGCTTATTATTAACTACCTCTTACATCTGAAACTAACCCATAATTCTTGTCTATGTTTAGTCACATGGCTTCGTACCTTTTATCAGTAAGGCATTCTCACTTGCTTCCTTTATGTCTGGATGGTGACTATCTCTGCCTTTCCTTTTCCAAGAATTTTCTTAGTCTGATTGCCCAACCTGTACCTCCTGTCTGATTACTGGTCAATCAGTGTTTATTAAACCAATATGAGTGGCAAATCTTTACAGTGTACGAGAGCATTTCCCACAACAGTGTTAGAAGTATGGGGTCCCAGACTTAGCCCCTGAGTGAATGTGAGATCCCTATCTTCTTTCAAGATTGAACACAGAAGCCTAACAATTACTGCAGTCTGAATACAGCATTCTGATTCCTCCTAAACTGAATACAAGATAAGGATCCTCACCACAGACTAATGTAGGCCCTGAACTTCCCCCATGATTTACAGCACTACAACATGATTCTTGAAAATACCCCAATGCAACTCCTACACATAATTAGTGTTTGAGGAGCATGGTCCTGACAGCAGCCTATGAGGGACACATGTGCTAGAAACTTCAGTCCGCGTGATTGTCCTATGAACAATCTCCTAGGCTAGTACATATTAGATGCTTGAACACCTTTGACTGAAACAGTGAAAATAAGCTACTTATCAGAACTACTCAGCTGAAAGCCTCCATTGCAGTTGGTTAAGGGTCACTGCCATATGGATGAGAAGAGACAGCAAGGTGGAGATGGGAGAGCAGAGATCATCTGTGTATTCCAGATGTTCCCCCTTCTTCCCTCCCAGAATTCCTGGCAGTGGACATCACTACTTTAAAGAGAAACATGATTCAGCATTCTGAGTACTGGGGTTGAAGACCTATGTCATTATACCTGATATGTAAGTCTTATCCAACAGAAAGCGAAAGACAGACAGAGAGAGAGAGAGAGAGAGAGAGAGAGAGAGAGAGAGAGAGAGAGAGAGAGAGAGAGAGAAAGAGAGAGAGAGAGAGAGAAGCTTGAAAAGATTTTCTGGTCCTGTAACTTTAACTGCCTCATCCATACAATGAGACACAAAGTTGGTGGCATCTTTTAAATTTCAAATTTGACCTTATAATAAAATAAAAAGAGAATGAGATCCAATTTCAGTGTCAGAGAATGAAGGTGAAAAGCATACCTATTAGTAATGAAGCTACAGTGCGGAGGATAGCTGTGCTATCCTTAAATGCAGCTGAGGTTAAAAATCTAAGCAAATACATCGTGGTTTTCTTTGTTGATAAAAACGGCCGACCACTCACCTTAGTGTGAATTCAAAGAAAAGGGCTGAAGAATAAAGCGTATATATCTTTCTATTGTTTCATTTTACTCAAAGTTCAGATATGAGAAACCAAGATCAGATTACCTCAAAGGTGAAGCAGAACATACATTAAAGAAAACACATATTCAAAACCTGTAATGGCTTTCTTGAATCCTATGTTGCCTATCTTTGTTCAAACTTGAACTCGTTGAACTCTTCTTCAGTATCTTTTCTAATGTTGTATGTTGGTTTATATGTTTATCCTGAACATTTATTTGGTTTTGGGTGAAATTACGAAAATTTTTTAATCTATTATTTTGTTCCTCCTCGTGAATAATAATTAATTGAAGACAAGTTTAGCCAACCACTATTGTAGAATACTTGCTATGTGCCTGAAATACACACATTTACAGGTACTCTACCAAACAGAAGTGACAAATCTGATTTATAACCCTTACTCCACTTCTTTTCAAGTAGTAAATGAAAAAACAAACAAATAAAAAAACAATAACAACAAACTAAGAATTTCAATGCTCTTTTAAATATGTCAAACCCAATAAGACAAAGTTTCTATTTCTTATATTTTCAGGAAATTTGTATTTCTTGACTTTATAATTAAAATAGAAATGAGTACTATTTGAAGATGTATCGTCCTTCAGGAACGTAATGACATAAAACATATGATTTCAATAACCATTTGGGGAGATAGACACATGTGTACACACATTCATACACACCTACCATGGGTGTGAGTTATGGTGTGGTGGCTAGTCAAATGGGGGCATTGTGAAGAGTACTTGAATTGGTTTTTGAGAGTGCTCACTTTGCAACAAGAAGCATTTTTCTTACTCTTCTCTTTCTTTTCCTTCCTCTTAAACAAAGAGGAGACTGTTTATAGTATCTCACATATATTTTGTAACACATCATTAAAATGATTGAACACAGGCAGCTCCCAGGAGCCAGTTTTGGGGTAATGATGATCTCGTGATACACAGAAGCCAAAAGGGTTGTTCTGCTGATTCAGCCAGTTGCACAGGCCTGGAGCCCGCAGCATTTCCCTGCAAGACAAAATTATTATTTGTTAAGTGCACCAAATTTCTAAAGAAAAATATCCAAAGACTATATGCTATTGGGCATATTTCAATAGTGATTTCTCTCTGCATTGAAGACACCAAAATGATAGTGGGAACAGACTCAATGGCAATGATTATTTTAAGGTACACTGTACACCTATTGGTATTTTTCCAAGTTGTCACTAGCTTTAATTTTATAAATTACACTTTATGGAAGAAATAATGTTGTGGGAAGAAAAGTGCCTATTCAAAGTGTCATTTCTTATGTTCACTGAATATAACTTTTATATGCAATAGTAAAGCGCCTGCTCTCAGACATTTAGCATTTCGACTTCAAACTCAAATACTTCTAGCGTTTGGAATAAATGCCAACAATAGAATACCTCGTGTACAACCCAGTTTACTCTTCCTACAAACAGATGGATTCTCTCTTCTGTTCCCAGACACAGGAGATGTCATCAACTGCTATGAGGAAAGATAGTTTTCTAAATTCAAACATTGAAGAAGAAAATCTCTCTGCTTCACCTTAGTAAGGATTTCATTTGTAAATGTTCCTGTCAATGGAAGCAGACAGAGAGGGATAGAGACAGAATGCTTTAGCAAAGGAATTTGGCAGAAGGAAATGAGGCAGAGACAGTGGCTAGAGGAGTAGAGATTCACCATCTGTATGAACAGACTCCCTTCAAGATCATAAATCTCCCACTATTTCATCATTGGGGAAGGCCACCTATCCTATGTATTCAAACCAACCTTCTTCCCACCTGCAAAGATGAAATAAGTCATAAAATAAATGGGGATATCTTCAGATACCCATGAATTAAACTATTTCAAGGAAATGATGTATTTGAGAAAGGTATAGCAGAGAGAGAGGGAGAGAGAGAGAGAGAGAGAGAGAGAGATCAACTTCAGCTTATTACAAAATTGTATCCTCACATTACAGCCTATGCTTTTCTGTGGTTAGAGATGCATGAAGAATTTGAGGTAGAGAAAGAAGCCTGCCCATAGGACACCAAGTGAGAGTCAGAATGGTACCCCTTTAAAAGCACAAGATAAGCAAAGAATCTTTCTGATCTTGGAGAGAAGAACCTCATTCCCCTGAAATCTAAGGAATACTTCTCTGGCTTACTTTGTAAAAGACATGCACATGTGCCTAGAGTGAGTTTTCTTTGTTTTAGGCTCATAGAAATTTTGACAATTTTCTAATAGTCTTGCTAAAAATGCTGTTGAGAATGTATGTTCCCATAAAGAACAATTTTTAGAGCTATATAGTAAAACTTGGTATGCATTCTAATTAAAATGTATCTGGCTTTACTGAGGCCATTACCTTGGAATGCAATGCATTTATGGGTTTAATCCAGGTACACAGAGAGAGGGAGGAAATGAAGAAAGTAAAGCAAAATATGCAGACTGTGTTTGCACAGAAGGATTTTTGCTAATATGCTAAGAAGGATCTTGATAGATGGATTTGGCAGAGAAGATTCTATGAATGCCTTGTCACACTGAGCTTTGCTTCTGTCTGCTCAGCATCTCCTTTGCCCAGTACCTACCAAAAAGTATCATACATATAATGGCCACAGTTGTGAGACAAGAAAAACAAAGAGTAAAACGTCAACAGCCACACAAAGAAACCTAACGTGTTCTCTTTGTGATTTTATTTCATGTTATCCTTAGAATATTTGAGAAATTCAAAACAAAGAAATTTAATTTGTGAGCCAAAACTCTTATTTGCACCTGAACACGTAAGGAGTATATAATGAAAGAAAAGTCTCAATCAGTATGATAATTCCAAGTGCCTGATCAATTTATTGCAGAATGAGTGAATTCAGAGGTGGGGACTGATGTCAAGATCAATAAAAGGGCAAAATGACCTTTGACATCAGGACCAGAAGATAATCAAGTAGAGTTCAGAGTCGAGCAAAGAATTACCCTGACCCAAAATCCCTTAACAGCCTGGCTGCATCCCACGGTGGTGGTTAAAGAGCACCTCAGAATTCACACTCTATGGTAGAGGCAGAGCTCCAACTGGGCCTTTGTAATCATGGATGTTCTGTTCCAAAATGCACAGAATGTCCCCCCACCCCTGAGACTGTAAAATTTGTGTGCTCGTAGAATAAAACACTGAATGAAAAGTTTTATAGGACTATATTTCTTATTCATTTTTTATTTGCTCTTCGCTTTATATTGCCTTTTTTGGGAGACTTTTCATGTACTAACCAACTGTGGGTTGTTCTATCACTAAGAATATAAACAATAGATGAGATAAAGTCCTAGAATTTATTCTATATTTGGACATAAATTTTTTCGGGGATATGGATAATGCCCTTTTCCTAAGTAAGTGGCTGAAACTCTAAGGAGAAATCTAGGTTATTATTTTATTATAAGAGTAGCTCCAAAAATAATGAATAAAGATTTTATATATATGCATATAAATACATATATTTCACTGTTCAATTATAGAGAAATTGAAAGTGGGGGGGTTGAGAGGCTATGACATTTGCTAAATTTGCTATTGCTGCCATCTCTAAAATTTTTTCTCTGGATTGCATTCTGGATAAATAATCTTTGGTTCAATCAGCATGAATGATAAGGGACCCTAACAAACTGGGATTGGGAGTCAGAGACATGTAAATCTCTTTGTTTTGAGGGCAGCTTGACCTATAAAGTGAATTCCGGGACATCAACCTACATAGTAAGACCCTGTCTCAAAAAAAGAAATAGAAAGAAAAGAAACATTTAAATTATATAAATTTCCTGGGAAAATACCAATTACACCCTTGTATCCATAATCACTCTAAAATAAAAACTTAAACTATAGGCATAAATAGTAGAATAGATTTATTTATTCAGTGTCTCACTATATGGGTTAGGCTGACCTAAAGCTTGCAATCTTCTTGCCTCAGCCTCCCAAGTGCTGGAATTACAGTTGTGCATCATTGAACCTACCACAAGCTTTAAACATATATTCTTGTTTCTATATTTAAATAGAAATGTACTCTTTATGTTGGTATCTATGGTTTGGTTTAACTCTGCCAAGCACTTGAAGATGGAGCTGTGCTTTTCTATTTGGTACCAAATCCATCATTCCTTCTGGTTGTAAGCATTGTCAACTCCACTGAAACATCTTGAGAACTAAGGGTACAGTAATCTGTCCCTTCAGACAGTGATGCAAAACCTAGTGACGTCCAAGAAATAGCCATGTTTTGATTTATTAACAAGATGTCTGTAAGTGTTTATAATCAGTTGAGTTTAACATAGCCACAATTAAATACTTATAAATCTGTTTTTTGTCTTTATATCATGAATCCTCACTCGTATGACTGGAAGAGCTCTTCTGAACCCAGTCTGCAGACAGTCTCCTCCTATTCCATGCTTCTCTCATTTCTTTATAACATGGCTGAGATTTCCATACACCTTTAGCCAAAGTCATAAATTTTGGAAGTATATCTTTTTTTCCGTTGCAGATCTCTCAAACATTCCTAAGATCAATATTTCATAGGTACAATCTGTCTTACAAGATGAACAAAACCAGAAATTAAAAGTAAAGCAAGAACAACAAGGCAACATACAAACACATTTCCACTTTCTCAGCATTTCCATTAGGGACATAAAAAAGGAAATTTGCAGAGATCTTTGTCATCGCTCCTGTCATACAATTGCCTGGATTCTTTAGAAGCAGTCATAGGTGCCCTTACACTTTTCTTTTTCTTTCAACCACATTATTTCTATAAATAAGCCAGCAAAATCAACCATAAAAAAGAAAAAGAAAAACCAAAACATATTTAAAACTGTGACATAACAGGGGCAGGATTATGTGTTGATCCTATGGGATGTATCAGTTTTCACTGCTGTAGGCAAAGCAAAAAGACCAGAACAGCAGCCAACTGGAGGGAAATTAATCTTATGGCTTTGATGCCTTGGGATGCTGGAGCGCACTTTTATAGGACAATGTCACAGCCGTTGAATTACTTAGAGGAGTGCCATTTCCCATGAAATTATGGTTATTTTCCCCATGCCTCTTGTGTGGAAACTCACCAGGGCTACTTAGCTATTCCAAGCAGCAGGAGAGTCCTCACTTTTACACTCAAACTTTGTCTACTTAGCTAAGATGTCATGTTTATGCCTTTGGTGACTTCTGATCCCCTGCAAGTGCATAAACAGCAGAAGTTTTGCATGATGACGTTTTCATGACTTGTGCTAGGAGGAAATCCCTGAAAGGGTGAGTAACCTCATTTCAGACAGGAAGCACAGGTTACAGCTCAGAAGGGAAGAGAAGTCATTTACTCTTAAATCAGTATTATCATGGTCCTGAGTCCCATGAAACAGATAAATAGAAGTCAAAGGAAAAGGAGAGAAGGTCCCATATGAGCACACAGGTACCCCAGCAGCAGAAATGGAAACAGGCTCATTCTAAAGGCAAGATGCAACAGAACAGGGAAGGGGCTTGTACTGAAAAGATTTCCATGATTTCCTTGTGTGTTTGAATACTTGGTCCTTAATAGCTTTGAAGGTTGAAGAAACCCTAGGAGGTGGAGCTTCACTGGAGGAAGTGGGTTCCTTCACTGGAAAGGGCCATGAGTTTTTATAATCTGACCCCACAGCTGTCTCCACAGTGGTGGACTGTCACTAGCTGCCTCATGTTCCTGCCGCCACTCAGTCCCTGTCACAAGTAAACTCTGAATCAAAATAAACCCTTTGTCAGATGGTCTATGAAAGTAAAACTGTAACTAATATAATATTGAATATAAATACAGTATTAAATATGTCCAAGTTTTAAAACTGACTTATTTTATTTTGTGTTTGATGGTGGGGTGCACATGTCACAGTATGTATATGGAGAACAGAAAACTAGAAAGATTCAATTCTTTCCTTCTACATTATGTAAGCAGAAACTGTGCTTTTTGCTTCCTGAACACCCAGATCCAAATAATCACACAAAACTATATTAATTACAACACTGTTTGGCCAATGGCTCAGACTTTTTTCTAGCTAGATTTTACTTCTTAAATTAACTCATTTCAATTAGTCTGTGTATCACCACGAGGTTGTGGCTTACTGGTAAGGTTCTGGTGTCTTTCTTCTCTGGCAGCTACATGCCATCTGCCTGTCTTCACCTTCTTTCTTCCTGCATTCAGTTTAGTTTTCCCACCTACCTATATTCTGCCCTGACGTAGGTCAAAGCAGCTCTTTTTATTAACTAATGGTAATAAAACATATTCATAGCATGTGAGGGGAATCCCACATCACTATGTGGGTTCTGAGGATGAAAATAAATTTGTTAGACTTAGAAGCAAGTGCCTTTACTTGGGATTTTTTGTTTTGTTTTGATTGTTGTTTTTCAATGAAATTCAAGGCTAGACCTTAAAACATATACTCAGTTAATTTAATGTGTATCATAATATTGAACCTCAAATGTTCTCAAGTAGATATTGATTGGCTATTTCATTATATTTATGTAAAATCAAAAGGTTTGGATTGGAAACAGGATCTGTATTATCTAACAGACGCCATTTGCAAATATCTAACAAATTCAAAATCTTCTAACTTTTATCAAATAAAAGGGTGGGAGATAAAAGATGTATTGGATCCAAAACCTGTCACCTAGAATTAAGTGGTTCCCGGTCAGTATCAAACACCTCAGTTATGTCTGCATAAAAGAAATCTTACAGTATGCCTGGACAGTGTGGAAGTTTCCAGGTGGATATTGCAGATTCTTTACAGAAAGGGTATTGGATGTCTACATCAGAGAGCTTAGCATTCAAAAGATTTAGTTCTGGACTACAAGATACCTAGAAAGTCATTTTTTTTTCAAATGATATAAATAAACTGTTTAAGAGGTTGTTGAAAATGAACTTTTAACTGCTTTCTCCTATGTTGACAATGATGTGTCCCACACTGAGTGAGCACTCAGGAAGGTCTTTGCTGATTAAAGTAGTGAAGCTTGCACTGGGAGTTTTCCAGAAATGCTTTTCCTGTCTCCCAAGTCCCAAATCAGCACTCCATCATATTAAGTCTATAACACTTAGAAGTAAGAAGTATCATTCCAACTTGAATCTGTTTCTAAATTGCTAGTTCTCACTTCAGATGGTCATAACATGAGGCTGAGAATTTTTTAAAAAGATTCACTTAATTTCTACAGTAGCCCACCAAAGCTCCTCAGAGCTGCCCCTGGCCATTTTCCCCATAGCTGCTGTTGAGTATTCTTGATCAGTGCAGTGCTTCCCCAGAAAGAATGCTGAGTGGGCAGGGAAGGCCATGATGTATACTTCTGGGTCCATCTTTAACTCAGAGACACTCTAAAGTCCCTGGACACAAATCATTAAGTTAAAGTCATTTTCTCCAGACAGCACTTGAGTCATTGTCTACAACTCTTAAAAGAATGACTGGTCACATTTTCTTTAAGTGACAAAAGGATTTGCCTATGCATAAATACTACAAATAGAAATTTTCAGCATGATGGTTCCACTTATGGAAAGATAGTCAGTGGGACTTTAGACAGCAGAAATTGTGGGAATGTAGGGGGAAGAATTCACTTTTCTTATATATAACATGATGAAAGTAGCTAATCATATGCCACTTATAGTTGAGTAGAGTATAGATGATTTCACCTTGAAAATGACAAACACTTGTAAATATGTGAGGAGATAAGCTAATTCTCTTGACTCTAACCATTTTGTTATATACACACACGTATGCATATACACCTATGCACATCACCATATCATATTGTAAAGCTTAAATTAACACAACTTATATTTAATCAAATTTTTAGTAAAGAAGTAGTTTATACAGGTATGCTGGCTCATGCCTGCAATCCCCGCACTTAAAAAGGTTGAGGCAGAAGATTGCCATGAACTTGAGACCAGCCTGAATTACACACTTGCAGGATAACCCAGACTACAGAGTGAAGCCAGATCCCAAATAAATACAATCATACCAAACCAAATTTAAACAAGTAAGCAAGTAAACAAACAAGCAAACACAGAAAAGGAAACTAGGAAATAGAAAACATAAAATAAAAACATAAAATGTGTTTCTGAGGCCAGTGAAATACCTCCTTTGATAAAGACCTTGAGTTCCATCCCTAATACAAACATGGTGAAAGGAGAAAAACAGTTACCAGTTCCGTCAAGCTGCCTTCTGACCTGCACAGGCATCATGGTACATGCTTCATATCATGCACCCACACCAACACATGTAGCTAAAATATAAAGGGGGGGTCCTTTAAAAATGTTTTTGTCAGAGAAATCCTGAAGTGAATTTGAACCCTATATAGGTTTACATGGATGCAATTGTGTCGTTTGGCTTGACACAGCTTTGCTTAAATGCCAGATTGAGAGACAATATAAGTCTCTTCAGCCTCTGGTTTTTCCCCTAAGGAAAGTTTGAATAAAAGACCACCATGAGATCAGACAGGTAGAAAACTCTCAGGAAGAATTTGATAAATATGGGAGTCTCATTCTCTGGCAGCTCTCGAGTGTCACCTGTCACTCACTAAGAGGAGGCTTTGTAGTAATGAGGGGCTCGGGCTGCGTTCCCGGCGCCGGGCCCCTTGTGCCATCCGGCTCCCGGTGTGTACCCGAAATAATTACACGGAAACTGTATTCATTTAAATACTGCCTGGCCCATTATCTCCAGCCCCTTATTGGCTAACTCTCACATATTATTTTAGCCCATCTCCATTAATGTGTATCGCCACTTGAGTTG
>PVIU01032882.1:0-13060 GCA_004026605.1 Ondatra zibethicus | reverse complement strand
AACCCAAAAGTGGCCCAGTCGTTCCCAGTAACCATGGAGGACATGTCACACAAGGAAAATTAAAAACTCTAGAACCTTTTGTGCAAGATCCTAATGTTCTAAATGATGGCTCAAATTTGGAGGATAAGTCAGAAATTCAAATAAGAAATAAGAAGCATGTATTTTGGCAAAATACTATAAATGATCAGATACCAAAGCTGAGAGTATGTATAAATGGAATTGTGATTATTGGCTTGATAAACACAGGAGCGGACATGAGTATTATCACTCCAGAATCTTGGCATCCAAATTGGCCTCTTCAAGAGGGAGATTTTCAATTACTAGGAATTGGAACCATATCTCAAGTAAAACAAAGCACGAGATGGGTTGACTGTATTGGGCTAGAAGGTCAAAGAAGAAAGCTAAGGCCATATGTTGCTGATATTGCAATAAATTTATGGGTCCCTGACCTGCTACAGCAATGGAATACCCAGATTAACATTCCTGCAGTCCCAGGAACTCATAATTCTGGGAAGGATGTAATAAGATACTAGGTAAAAAGGTCACCAGCCATTCAGGCTGTACAAGAACATAAAGCAACTAACAAACCTTTAGAGGTACCAACAACCCAACCTTTAAAATGGCTAACCGAGAAGCCAATATGGGTTAAGCAATGGCCTCTAGCTGAAGATAAATTGCAGGCTTCAGAAAAATTGGTACAGGAGCAATTAGATGCTCAACATTTTGAGAAGTTAACTAGCCCTTGGAATTCTCTTGTGTCTGATGTAAAAAAGAAATCTGGTAAATGGAGAATGGTGACAGATCTAAGGTCTGCCAAGAAGGTAATTCAACCTATGGGCCCTCTACAGTCTAGAATTCCTCTGCTTTCTCTGATACCCAAACGATGGCCTCTTATAGTTATTGATTAAAGGATTGTTTCTTTACTATACCTTTACAAGAAAAGGATAGAGAAAAATTTGCCTTCACAGTGCCTACTTATAATAACTCTCAGCGTCCTAGGAGATATCAGTGGACTATCTTCCCACAGGGAATGCTCAATAGTCCCAGCTGTGTCAATACTTTGTAAGTCAGCCATTGGAAATAATATGTAAGCAATTCCCTAAGTCTATAATTTACCATTACATGGATGACATTTTGCTATCTGATTTAAACATAGATAATTTAGAAAGAATGTTTGAGGAAGTAAAGATAGTTTTGCCTAAACGGGGATTACAAATTGCTCCTGAAAGGATTCAAAGAGGAGATTCTGTTAATTACCTAGGTTACAGAATAGGTTTACAGAAAATTAGGACACAAAATGCACAAATTAGGAGAGACTGGTTACGGACTCTTAATGACTTTCAAAGATTGTTAGGAGACATTTCCAGTCTACAACCGGCCATTGGGATAACACCTGATCTAATAATTCATTTAAACTAAACCTTAGCTGGTGATAAAGATTTGAATAGTCCCAGAGAATTAACAGCTGAAGCAGAAAAGGAACTAACAATGGTTCAGAAAAAATTACAGGAGGCACATGTGGATAGGGTGAATTCAAATCTTAGTTGTATTCTAGTCATATTGACTTCCAGAATTTCTTCTACAGGAATTTTAATGCAGAGCGAAGATATTATTTTAGGATGGATCTTTTTTACCACACAAACCAAGTAAAAAATTAAAACCTCATGTAGAAAAGGTCTCTGAATTAATTATAAAAGGTAAACTGAGACTTCGTCAACTAGCAGGTATAGACCCAGCAGAAATTATAGTGGCTTTTACTACTGATGAAATAAAAAGTTTATGGGAAGAAAATGAACCAATGCAAAGGGCTTGTGCTAATTTTTTTGGGAGAAATTAATAGCAACTATCCCAAAAGTAATAGAGTTAACCTCATAAAGAGAACTTCTTGGATTCTTCCTCAAATTGTATGTGATGCTCCAATAACTGGAGCCTGTACATTTTATACTGATGCTAACACATCAGGGAAGGCAGGTTACAAATCAGATGAATTGAGTGAGGTGGAACAAATCCCTTATACTTCTGTCCAGAAGGCAGAATTATATGCCGTTCTTATGGTGCTAAGGGGTTTTAAAGAGCCTTTTAATATAGTTACTGATTCACAATATGTAGAAAGAATTATCTTGCACTTTGAAACCACTGAATTTATACCAGATGATACAGAAATGACTTCATTGTTCATACAGGTACAAGACATAATCAGGAATAGGCTTTGTCTGATGTACATAACACACATCTGATCCCATATGGGTCTGCCAGGTCCTCTAGCACAAGGTAATGTGGAAATTGATCAATTATTGATTGGAAGTGTGTTGCAGGCCTCAGAATTTCATAAAAAACAAAGGTTTAAAGAAAGAGTTTTCTATTACATGGCAACAAGCTAAGGAGATTATAAAGAGATGCCCTACTTGCTCTTTATATAACCAAACACTACTACATGCAGGGATCAACCTGAAGGGTACTCAAAGGAATGAAATCTGGCAGATGGATGTATTCCACTTTGCAGAATTTGGAAAATTACAGAATGTACATCACACCATTGACACTTATTCAGGCTTTCAGTGGGCAACTGCTTTAAGCTCAGAAAAAGCTGATTCAGTAATCACACATTTATTAGAAGTTATGGCCATCATGGCTATACCTGCACAAATAAAGACAGATAACAGTCCAGCTTATGTCTCTAGGAAAATAAAACGATTTCTTCTTATTATAATATTAAGCATTTTACTGGTATACCATACAATCCTACAGGACAAGCAGTTATAGAAAGATCAAATCGAACTATAAAGGATATGTTAAACAAAAAGGGGTGGAAAATGCTCCCAGAAATAGATTACATAATGCTTATTAACCTTGAATTTTCTTAATGCCAATGAGAAAGGGACAACAGCAGCAGAAAGACATTGGATAATGGAAAAATCTGCTGAACTAAATCAACCAGTTTATTTCAAGGATGTGTTGACCTCCCAATAGAAGTCAGGAGATGTGCTACTTTGGGGAAGGGGTTTTGCTCTTGTTTCCACAGGAGAAGAAAAATTGTGGATACCATCAAAATTAATAAAGGTTCGGTTTGTAAAGGAGAAACCTCTTGGAAATGAGACATGACAGCTCATCCACAATGATGATAATCGTACAGGTGGTAAGAAAAACATATAAGATGGGGGCAGGGTTCTGTTCTTGTCTGTGCAAGAAAACACTTATCTTCAAAAAATTCAAGGGACCCTGGATGTTTGAATACTGACAGATGGAAAAATAACTACCCAATAATGATCATCAAGGAAACTGAATAGGTTCTGTAAGTATAAAAATGAAATATATGTTTATATTTCTAAATTTATAGAGCTGGTTTTGGAGTTGGACTCAGGCTCAGACCCTCTCTAATTCCAAGCCTGTTGTTAAGAGAAAATCCCAGAGATTCTAGAGTTTGTTTTATGTCAAGAGCTGTGATATGGGACAGAAAGAAAAATGAATTTAGAAAATATCTTTGCTTTTCTTCATATCTATTTTTGTCTTTATCATGCCTTTCATTGAATATATACAACTCTAAATAATGTTTAAGTTTTCCACAATGAACAATGAATTTTTAGTGCAGTTATCTTTGAAGTTTCCAGGAAGAAGATGGGGCCCCATAACAACAACTCCACCTGATTGATATGACGTCATGATACTGATAGTGCTACTACAAGACCTGTTGCGAGTACCAGCTGCACAAGACAGTTCCAGCTTGGTTAGCTGAAATGGTGCACATCTTTTACAACATTCTGGCCAGACCTCCACAAAATACTCAGAGACTATTTGCAATCTTACCAGACATTAATCTTGAAATTTAACCATCATTTTACTTTCACAGGATCCCCTAGAAAGAATGTCGCCCCCATGACAGCTGGAAGTAATTCTAGAGGATGACGTCCCCTATCCCAGCACAGTTTGTCCTCAGATTTAGGGACATCATTTAGGGTTTGATTATAGTTGGTATATGGTTGTAACAAGAAGGGCTGGGCTTGGGGTTTCTGATCTGCCTGGTTCCCACAGCAGGCAAGTCCCAAAGAAAAATCACACAGAGAGTCTGCATTAGGTTATAAACTGATTGGCCCATTAGCTCAGGCTTCTTATTAGCTCTTGTAGCTTATATTAACCCATTAACCTTATCTATGTTATCCACATGGCTCAGTACCTTTCTCAGCACTGCAGGTCACATCCTGCTTCTTTTATGGTCGGGGCAGGAATGCCGAGAGAGCTTCCTGCTTCCCAGAATTCTATTCTCCTTGCTCTGCCTCTACTTCATGTCTGGTTTTCCTACCTATACATCCTGGCTAATGGCCAATCATCATTTATTTAAATCATGATTGACAGAATACAGACAATCCTCCCACACCACTAATGATCTAGGAGGGTCTTTTGTATTTCTGTTGCTTTCATTGGTTGAATAAGGAAAGCTGCCTTGGCCTTTTGATAGGCAGAAATCAGTTAGGTGTAGTAGACAGGATGGAATGCTGGGAGGAAGGGAAGTGTGGCAGACACCATGCTTCTCTGGCCTAAGATGGACACTGGTTAGACTCATGCTGGCAAGCCACATCCTCGTGGTGAATACAGATTATTAGAAATGGGCTGAATCAAGATGTAAGAGTTGGCCAAGAAGAGGCTAGAACTAATGGGCCAGGCAGTAATTAAATGAATACAGTCTCTTTGTAATTATTTTGGGTATAAGCTAACCCAGTGCCAGGTACGCAGCCCTCTCCTCTATACTACATTTGGCACTCAATGTGGTTGATTGACTCCACATAAAATCTGAGAGAGCTTCTAAAAAGAATACAGAGTTTAACAGAGTTTTTGCTGTTTGCTAGCAGGGTGACACAATTTCCTCACAAGGCAGCCACAACAGTAAAAAAGCTGTGGTGGTTTTAAAATGTGGCTTTCTGGGCTATACTGCCAGTGCCATCTCTGGCTCCTGCTGGAGACAGAGTGTTTGGACGGGGTTTCTGACTAAAGTGCTACGGCTTGCTTGATGGCACTGTGGACTGTTGTGTGCCTGGAACTCTGAACAGCTCAGAGTCACAAGTGACTCAGAGGCACAAGCAGCCCCACCATGCTAGCGGTGCCCTGTACATGGCTCAGAGCCACAAGCGGCTCCACCATGCTGAATTGTGCTGATCTCAGGCAGGAACTGTATCATAATAACAGCACAGTTAAGGTTTAGACTGGGCAGGAAACAGACAGTACCATATTACTCCTATATTGCACAACTTAAGTTTTTATGAAGTGCTTATCATTTTAAGAAGTGCTCCTGGATAGTAAAGAATTACAGATTCACAATAGGACAGATTCAGACATAAAAGACCTCTAATTGGGTCACAATGTTGGATGGCTGTATGTAGGCTTGGGAGAGAAAAGAAAAAGTATAGAGAGTCAAAGTTAATGCTTAAAATAAAAGGGTAAAGTCTTTAAAGAGACAGAGTACAAATAGTAATAGATTTTAAAAAAAGCTATGTAAAAATGGAAAATTCACAGAATATTTGGATTATGTATTTTATTGTGTTTTCTTTAAATTTTTTGACTGTGAAGGAGTTAAGTACAGAGAGACATTTCATTGTGTGGTCTGCCAAACTAAACCAAAATATATGTTCTAAAGGTTTCATGACTTCCTAATTTGGGTCTAAGGATATGGTGCTTTGGAAAAGAGGTTCTTCTTTTGTTTTCACAGAGGATGAGAACCTGTGGATTGCTTCCAGACCAATAATATGGTTTCATGGACCCTGACCTCCTGAAGGTCATCATGAACACCTTCAGAAAATTACTTCACTCAACTGCTGACTGAGATGAACCTAGCACACAGGATACACCATGAAAGACCTGATTGACAGTGCCCCCATACAGCAGGAAGAAGTTTGGAGATAAAAAACTATGCCCATATTCCCAAATATTGTTTATAAATATTCTTTTACATTTAAAGGGGGAGATGATATAGATATGAATAATTTACATTGGTATAAATCTTGGTTTGTTGATATAAATTTAAGGTCAATTTTGTTATATGTATTTCTGATCTTGATTAAGGTATTGTGATTATGTAGTTCATTTGGAAAATGTAATGTATAGTTAGGAAATATAGGTTGTTATTGGATAAGCATTGATATAGTCAAGTTTGTAGTAATGTTAGATTTTCTAGATGTACATAGATATATTTCAGATAGGCATTCTTCATATCATTCAAAGACTACAGAATTCAATGTTTTAATAATTTAGGGCTTTTCATGACAATGAGACACATCTGCTCCTGGCAGCACCAATCAACTTCAAGAGGAAGATAGGCATCGACGAGGTTACTTATGGAGTTTGTTAGCCATTTGGGCAAGAAACTGTTCTTGCCTGGACTGCTTAAATGGACACAAAGAATCCACAGAGAGAGGACTGCTGAAGTTGCCTAAAGGTGAGATGATCCTTCTGGGTTCCTGATTCATAACAGAGTCTGCAAGACATTCTGCAGGATACAGAAGAAAGTGACTGAACTGTCTTTGAATTTTCCTGCTTCATGGAAAAAGTCTGGTGGATACTATGGGCCTGTAGGCTGAAGATGGATGCCCCCATGGTACAAAAGAACTTTGGGTGACTGTACAGGCAGCAAGATCTCTCTGTCATTTTTAGAGTTTTGGACGTCTCATTTACTTGGGTAATATTATATCCTTCTGGAATCTTTGATGGAGTTAAAGAATAGATAGTTATAGTTTTCCTTAGTTATGATAAAAGATAAAATAGATATAAATATGGTAACTTTAATTCTTGCTTGATAACTGTTTTGTTATACGTAATTTTACTATGTTAAAGTGAAAGCCTTTCTTTTTTTATTTAAACAGAAAAAGGGGAAATGATGTAGGAGGGTCTTCTGTATTTCTGTTGCTTTCATTGGTTGAATAAAGAAAGCTGCCTTGGCCTTTTGATAGGGCAGAAATCAGGTAGGTGGAATAGACAGGATGGAATGATTGGAGAAAGGGAAGTGTAGTAGACGCCATGTTTCTCTGGCCCAAGATGGACACTGGTTAGATTCATGCTGGCAAGTCACATCCTCATGGTGAATACAGATTATTAGAAATGGGCTGAATCAAGATGTAAGAGTTGGCCAAGAAGAGGCTAGAACTAGTGGGCCAGGCAGTAATTAAATGAATACAGTTTCTGTGTAATTATTTTGGGTATAAATAACCAGGCACGGGGAATGCAGCCCTCTCCTCTATACTACATATGGTTGAAGGTTGGGGGAGGAATTTTATGAGCTCAGGGATGGTTTTGAAAAAAAAAGCGAAAATTGGGCTGATGGGATAATAGATTGGTATTTGTGAGTTATTGTTTATAGACAATTATATTGCATACAGAGTTAAATTATATTGAATATCGTATGCAAGCATGCTTCTACCTCTGTTTAAAACATTTTTTATGTATTTATATATATATATATTTACCATATTGCAATGTACATTTCTACTTCTGATTAAGATACTTATATATCATTTATGTAGTGATATATATATATATATTTACCATATTTCAGTGTGTACTTGTACATTGTTTACATTTGGAGGTCATTGTCCTCATTTATTGCACAGTTGTTTATTGTCTTAGTCTTCAAGTTAGATAGGTATTAAGAATTATAGATTAATAGTCATCTTTGTCATATTTATAGCTAGACTAATCAGGTTTTTTAGATACATAGAGATTATGTCCTATATAAATAGATAATCTTCAACCTCTTCAAAGAGCTATAGAAAATGGCATTTAATCTAATTTAGAGTTCTGTGGTAGTAGTGAGACACAATTGCTCCTGACAATGCTGATCTATTCCCGAGAGATTGTTGAGCACCAAAGACACTCCACTTGGAGCTTGTCTTCTTGGCACAGCTGCCTCTGGGCAAGGAACTGCCCATGCCTCAACTACTGATAAAATACATAGTATCCGGAAATGGATAAGCAGAACTGTCAGATCTTGCCAAGACAGTGTAAGACGGTTTTGGAAATTTCTTGCCTTTAAAAATATTCTGTCAATTATTCTAGGCCTTAGCCAAAGTTGGTTGCTTCATCACTGCAAATGTGACTTTGGGTGATTGCCCAGGTAGCCAGTTGTCTCTGTGATTTGTTGCATGTTTCAGAAGTTGTTTGATCGCACTTCCTAGTTACTCAGGTAACATTATTTCCCTTCTTGGATCTTCGATGGGGTTGAAGACTAGATAAATGTAGTTACTTTCCTCTCATGACTTGGCCAAGTTATTTATTATACAAGACTCAAGCTAGTTAGAATAGGATATTTGTTCTTATTTTATATAATTTCGTAGTAGGTTTAGAACTCTCTTACTTAAACAAAAGGCAGAGGTGCTGCAGGAGCTCCTTCTGTTCCTTCAGCCAATAGCCATTGAGATACCAGCCCACTTGGGTGTGGTCTCTTTCTCTTTAAAAAGCAGCCGCAGCCCTCCAATCCCTCTTTCTTGCTTCAGACTCCTTTCCTGGTAGAGGGCTGTTGTCTAAGACGGTGTTCAGTAAGTTTTTTCCCCTCAAATAAATAACCCTTTTAATAACAATTCCAAATTGGTGTGTTATTGATTCGCACATGTATGTATGTATATATAGTGTCAGGTATTGTTCCTCTTCCCCTTACCTGTCCTGTTCCTCACTTGAAACCTCCTTCCCTTTTCTTCAAATCATCCATGTTCCACTATCTCCCTTTCCATAATATCTCTATTTTCTATTGCCACCAATGGTCCTTTTCTAGTTTCCTGGACAAGATATGTACTCTAAATTAAATACACAGATCTAAATATTCTATGCTAAGATCCACATATGAGCTAGAACATGTAGCATTTGTATTTCTCTGTCTGGGCTACACCATTCAGTATGATGTTTTCCATTTCTATCTACTCACCTGCAAAATTCATAATTCTTTACAGTTGAGTAAAATTCAGTGGGTAGATATCTAATAGAATTACCATGAACACAGATATGCAGATATTTCCATAGCAAGAAAAGTAACTCTTTGGGAATACGCCAGGGTAAGGTGTAGCTGCCTTATAGGCTAGTTCTAATTCTATAGTTTTGTGAAACATCCCCAGTGATTTCCCAAGTGTCTGTAACAGTATATATTCTCAACAACAGTGCTCAAGAGTTTCATGCGAGAAATCATGAATCAGAAATTCTCACATTGACTGAAATTTCAACCCTTATCCAATCCTATAAGAAAAATGTTATTAGGAAAACAGGCACAGGAAATTAAATATCTATATTTCATGTGTCTGGATAACTGGGGTCAGTGACTACTTCATTCCATATTTTATTTCTTTTATGTTTTTTTTCTTTTACAAGTTCTTTTATTCTCTGACCCCTCCCAATTTTATTCTTTTGGTTGTGAGCATTATCTTTTAATGGCTGAGTCATGTATCTAGACCTGAGACTGAGCTCATAATCATCCTACTTCAATTTATCCTACTGCTGTGTGCCCTCATAACAAGAGTCCCCTAAATTTTGAATATTTGATTTCATAAATTGTCATATATGACTCATATGTTAGTGTTCTCTAAAGGAAGAATAGTAGAATTAATATATATTATAAAGTGAATTTATTAGATTTGCCTAAAGATTCTGACTTAGTAATTCAATAGTGACTCTCTTCATGCTAGAGAAGATGAAAATCTAGTAGCTATTTCATCCAGGAAGGTTCATGCTCCAGAAGCCCCTATATCTCTAAAGTTGTAGATAATTCCAATAGAGTAGCTTACCTTCATATCAAGTTGGAAGCCTGAAAAAGCTGGCTTCTCACTTCAACAAAAGATAATAATATCAGTGGCAACAGTAGAGTAAAATACAGAAGATGCCACCAAATCTGGAATAGACATTCTTCTCTTATTTTGTCCTTCCTAAAATGCCCCTATAGAACTACTGAAAGTCATATCTTTCAGGGAGTTGCACATTCATTCAACTTGACGATCACAGTTACTATCACATGTAGAAAATGAACATAGACTACATTGGCCATATCTTATTTAATTTCCTCTGATGTGTTTTATATTAGAAAAAAGTAATGTTCTGACTGAGTTCACTGAAACGCTAGCTCTAGAATCAGTGTTGCCTCATTCCAAACATTTTTTCTCTAAACCTCAAACACCCCTTACTGTGGGTACCCCTCTGCACTCTAAGGCAGAGAGGATAGAACAGAAAAACATACCAACAGTGAAAAGTTGGGGAAGGCTTAATAAAATTTCCAAAGAATACTGTTTGGAGTGCTTTCTAAAAGCTGGAAATGTAGGCCGCAGCAGGCAGCAGGAACATCTGAGAGTTCATATCTCTTACTGCAAGCAGACAGCAGAAAAAGTAAATTGGGAATGGTGCATGGCTTTTAAAGCAACAAAGTCTACCTCCGTTGAAGTCTTTCTTTTAAGAAGGCTGCATTTCTGAAACCTTCCAAAAACAGCTCTACCAACTGGGAATCAAGTATTCATGACAATGTCATGGGGCAGATTTGCATTCAAACTGCCATGAAAATCTAGTCACCTAGATAGAGCAAACCTCAATTGAATTTTCTGGTTCAGATTGGCCTGTAGGCATGTCTAGGGGGAATTTTCTTGATTCTGTCAATTGATGTGGGAGAATTCAGCCCACTGTGGGGGATAACATCTCCAGGCAGTTGGTCCTTGGTCTGTGTAAATAAGAAAGCTAACCAAACATGTTTTGGAATAATGGTTTTATACTCTAAGAAGATGTGTTTTTTGCCAAAGTGTCCTCTGATTGGTTTAATAAAAAGCTAAATGATCATTAGCTAGCAGAGGACACTGGGAAGAAAAGAAGTAGAGATGAGAGGAGACACAGATGGAGCAAGACATGCTGGAGGACAGGTAAAGACATGAGCCATGTGGCAATAGGTAGATTAATGGAAATCAGTTCATTTAAGTTGTAAGATCTAGTTAGTAACAAGCCTAAGTTATGGCTGAGCTTTTATAATTAATAATAAGTCTGTATGTCATGGCTTGAGTGCTGGAAGGAGGGACAGAAAAATTTGCCTACACAAACATGAACCAGCAATCTAGAGATTGAGCCAGCAAGCACTGTTCCCATATGGTTACTATTTCTTCCTTGATACCTATAACTGATAAACTAAATCTAGGGATATAAGTCAAATAAATCCATTTCTTCTTTGAGTTGTTTTTGGTCAGAGTGTTGCATTGCAGTAACATAAAATAAACTAGAAAATGTTGGGGTCATTCATAAGATAATAAATGGAGCTATGATGAGAGAGAAGAGATATTCAGGAGGGGTGAAAAAAGAGGATAATAGGCTACATGTAATATGGAAGCGTAACAAAGAATACTCTCAGAGGAAAGAAATCAGTATAGTTGGAAAATGTTGTAGAAGAAGGAACTAGGAAGAAAGACAATCAACGCCAAAATATATGTGATGATGCTAGAGGAAACTTGCTGCTTTCTACCTTTCAAATTAATTTTTTTGTAACATTTTTGTGAACTTAATATAGGAGTCCTATTTTCTTAGACTGGTGAAGCCACCACCTGAAAGCATTCATTACTTCAAGAATATCAGTGTTAAAGCTTCAATTATCCATTTTTGGATAGGATTGACAGTAATACCCTCACAAAACTATTTTGTTAATAAAGATCATAAAAATGTGAATGCTTCCTTCGTCCTTATCTTTTAATCTTTTGAGAAATATTAAACTCATATTCTCCCTACATGAGGCTACCTCTTAGAATACTACTACTATTTTGTTGAAACAATGAGACTTCTTATTTCCTTTATTAGATAAAACTCTTATTGATAAAATACATACTTTGATGATGTTTGACCAAAACAAGCATGAGTATTCTACTGGAGGTAGAATACCAAGGGTATTATCATTATCTTTCATGCACATACACATTTGAGCATTTCCCTATTTTCCTGGATTTTGCATTGTGGTAATAAAACATGCTGAAACAATAGAGGAAACTAATTTTACAAATTCATCCCAGCTATTAGGAACCTCAAAGCACTAGGAAGAACATTTAATAAAAACAGTATTTTTCTACTTCTGAGTTTTCATTTAGTCTCTGTGCTTTTGAAAGCCCTGAGCACATGGTTCTAGTAAGTTGGGATTTCTTTGAGTCTGAAGTTCACATGTAAAACACCATTTTATTTTTTCTTTGTCTTTTGCTATGCCCAGATGCTAAGTGCTTTATACTTTAGGAACATACAGGCAATTACATGTTTCTATGTCCATCTGCAAAACTGGCATTTGAGCATTTTTATTTTGCACTGGACACTGTTATTCTTTGCTGTTAACGAGGTCATATGAGTATTATACTTGTACTGTTTGTGGTCCTCATATGACCAAAATTTAAGAGATTTAATTATGGGCAAAATAATAGATGTTGTAATAGTTTAATTTCTGATGAATCAACCTAATTTTCTAAAAGGAAATGTTATCCATTGGAACATAAAACATCCACTACAAAGTGCTATGTATTAAACCAATAATAATCATTACTTACTCATAAATGTGGAGTATATACAATAATCATAAAGTCCAGATTGTTTCTCCACATAAATTTAGCTAAGCACTTCAGTTCATTATGGAAGACCCTTAACTACTCAATCTTACTCAAATATGTTGTTTTTCATGTGAATAGTGTGTAATGGTTAAGAGCATCCTTAAACTCTTCATTGAAGTTTTTAATCATCAGGGAATCCTTTTTATTATTCTTACAATGGCTGCCTTCCTGAAGACGAGAAGTGACAACTACCAGACATTTGAAGGATTAGATTCAGAACTGGTATGGAATTACTTCCACTTCTTTGGTTCAAGACAAGTCAAAATCCAATGTCAAAAGCAGAAATAGCATCCCTTAGTCATCAGAGAAATGCAAATCAAAACAACTCTGAGATTCCATCTTACACCTGTAAGAATGGCCAAGATCAAAAACACTGATGACAACTTATGCTGCAGAGGCTGTGGAGAAAAGGGAACACTTCTGCATTGCTGGTGGGAATGCAAGCTGGTACAACCCCTATGGATGTCAGTGTGGCGATTTCTCAGAAAATT
>PVIU01032881.1:0-13060 GCA_004026605.1 Ondatra zibethicus | reverse complement strand
AGTCCTTGTTAATCACAAACTCCGGATTCAAGTTTTAACTTTCAGAAGCTGCACCTGAGTCATGTAGTTCATTCCCATCAAGGAAATGTGCATCACTCTGGTGAAGACCTGTGTGCACACAGACAAGGTTCACTACAGACTAATTTACCATTTTCCCCATTTATACAAAAATGTTGAAAACTACATAACTGCTTTTTTTAAATCAAAAATGTAAGTTTAAGTCATGATGAAATTGTGAAACCTTTTGATACCTCATAAAGTGTTCAATTTGGTTGAATGTCTGAGTCATATGAATCAGAGCTGAGGCCTGGGGAGTCAGGTGCCATGATCACCATTGTCCTAATCACCAACTGCACTCCACCTAATCACAAATTTTCAAAGTGTCTATGAACCATGGGATCTTACACCCTTTCTGGCATCCTGGGATACTGCCCAGAAATGATGTAATAACACACATCCAAGTAAAACGCTCATAAAAATAAAATATTATTTAAATGTAGAGCATTAACGAAAGGTTAATCCCTTATCTGTAAAGCTGTCACTGTGGACATGACAGCTGCAGCCACGGTAGCTGTTCCTTCCCTGCTACCAGTTCTTACTTCACCGTGACTGTGAAACTCGAGTCTTGACTTATCCATGACATTCACTGCCATTTGTTTGTCTTGTTTACCTTCAGAAATAAGATGATTTTTCATCTGAAGATTTCTCAGTAAACTTAAAATCAAATTGTCTAATCAGAGAAAACAAATATAAACACCTAAGCCACTGTCAGTAGATTCCACCAGCTTTTTGTCTGTGTTCTCCAGGGTTTATGTCACAAACCTTGTGTGAAACACAAATTTCAAGATCTATTCTATTACAACAATCTTGCCTTCACCAATTCCAAACTATAAACCCAAGACTTGCCTCAAAACAAAATCAAAAGTGACTGGAAAAATTAATAAGTCAAAATGTAAGTTTCAGAACGTTCCACTGATGTAAAAGGAAGAATATCCCATTCACTTAATAATAAATTCATAGAAAATTCTGCTGGTTTCTTCAGGTTGTTACGATTAGACTTTATACATTCTACAAAAGTACAATGATGTCCTCTGTGCTGTGTCACATGAGGAAAACAATCAATCATCTTGGAATAATATTATCAGTATCAAGTCTGGATTCCCCAGAGGTGTGTTAAAGAGACTGGTGTTTTCAAGAGTTGATATCAGGAAGTTCCTCACTTAAAAAGCCAATTTCATTTAATGAATAGAAACTGAATGTCACAAGATAGTAAGCATAAGTCATGATTCATTATGGTTTATGTGTAAATATTAGACATCAGTTCTGAGACTATTGGCAACATGTTTGTCCCAATCACACTTGGGCTCTGTGGAGAGCTGGACTAGAATTTCCACTCACAGCAAAAGTATTCAACCCAGGCAATCCAGGCAAAGTGCAAAATCTTCCTCCCTACTGTGATATGTATGTTAGAAGTCCCAGTTGCACTTAGTGGAGATGACAAGGGCTATTAAATGTTGTTCCACTTAGCACCAAGAACTAAATGAAGGCTTTTTTCACAGTTTGCTTTGTTACTTTTTGTAATTCATGGAGAAATTTTACTGGAACACTATAACCATAGGTATGAGCCTGCAGTTTTTCCTCCAGTCAATGCAAAACAAATCTAGTACTGTTTCTTACATTTTTTTCTAGTTGCTAAAATTTAATATTACTGTGTCACGGAGGATTACGTAGACACATCCTCAGCTCTTCATTTTAATGCGCAATAATAATTAGGTTATTAGAACTGATATTTGGATAATTTTATCTTTTTCTTCTTATTCTGTAACACCAAAATCTATGTTCTAGAGCCTGAACCACCCAAACAAAATCTCAATTACTGCTTCTTTTCTATTATCAATGGAACAAACAGAAAAAAGAAAATGTTTCCTAATAGAAAATTAAAATATTCTGAGGCTCAGTAACCAAGAAATGAATAAATGAATTAATATGAACCCTCTGTTTTATTAAAATCTGCCTCAATCCCTGAGCTGTTGTTTTTCAAGCCTCAGCTCAATTACTTTCCAACCATCTCTTGCTTATACAGTACATGTTTTCACCAAAATGAACATCTTTAAGGTAAATATTGTGAAATACAATCATTATCAGCAGATATATTTTATTGAGTACCATATTATTCACTGTCTTTAATTTCTAAATTTTGAGTCAGTATATATACTCTTATAAATTGACCTGCCTTTGGCATTCTTTGTCATGAAAACTATTTCAAGTAGAATAACAGAAATAAAAATCTTAGAATTTTTACTGTATTATGGCAATACAAGCTAGAAAGTATTCTATTCTGCAAGACAAACTTGGGACCAGGATCACTTAAATAAATTCACTAAAGCCCAGACAGGTTTGGAAGACTGAGAACAGAAATAAAATTTCTTACTTGCTGTGGAAATCTCCCCCAGTAGTAGAAACTGGGCTATTTACAGTGCTGTTTTCAGCCCTCAATAGCAGGGGGACTTTAAGAATTTGATCTGATTAAAAGTTTTCCCATGATTTTAGTGGAATCGCATTGAGTTTCGTTCCATTTAGTACTAATCAGCAATAAAAAAAACAATGACACCTTGAATTTTGCATGCAAATGGATGGAATTAGAAAACACTATCCTGAGTAAGGTAACCCAGACCCCCCAAAATGAATATGGTCTGTACTCACACATAAGTGGATACTAGCTATAAACAAAGGACATTGAGCATATAGTTCATGATCCTAGAGAAGCTAAATAATAAGGTGAAACCAAAGAAGAACATATATAGACCCACTTGGAAACTGGAAACAGACAAGATCACCTGACAAAATTGGAAGCATGGGGACAGGGATAGAAGGAAGTGGAGAAGAGGGAGAGGAAGGAAGAAGGGAAGGGTTGAGGAGAACTTGAGGGAATGGTAGAGTAGAGATGGAGGAAGGACAGAGACGAGAGCAAGGAAAGAGATATCTTGATTAAGGAAGCCATTATCGGGTTAGCAAGAAACCTGGTTCTAGAAAAATTCCCAGGAATCCACAAGGATGACCCCAGCTAAGACCCTAAGCAATAGAGGAGAGGGTGCCCAAACTGACCTTGCCCTGTATTTAGACTGATGATTATCTTAAATTTCACATAGAACCTTCATCCAACAACAGACAGAAACAGAGACAGAGTCCCACATCAGAGCACTGGACTGAGCTCCCAAGGCACAGTTGAAGGGTAGAAGGAATGAGAATAAGAGCACTGAGATTAAGACCATGAAGGCTTCATCCACTGAAATAGTTTACTTGAGTTAATGGAAGCTCACCAACTCCAGCTGGACTGGGAAGGAACAAGTATAGGACCAAACTAGTCCCTCTGAATGTGGTTGGTGATTGTATGGCTGGGGCAGACTGAGGGGCCACTAGCAGTGGCACTGGGATTTATCTCTACTGAATGGACTGGATTTTTGGGATTCTATTCTCTTTGGATGTATACCTTGCTCAGTCTAGACGTAGTAGGGAGGGCCTGGGACCTTCCACAAAGCAATGTGCCTTACCTTCTCTTAGGATTAGATGGGGACTGGGGTGGGAGGGTGTATGGAGAGAATAGGAGAAGGGAAGGGAGTGGGAATTTGGATTGATAATTTTTGTAAAAAAAAATCTAATAAAAAAGGGCTGTTTGGCACAAAAATGTTTCCCCATTAATTCATCTCTATTTTTCTGTTGTGTTTACTTCTATAATGTTCTAACATAATTCACCACATTATTGAAATAATAGCTAAAGCCCATTTTCTGAGTACATTGCAAAATTTTGAAGACAAAACTTAGGAGGTCATTTCAATGATGAGTCTGAAGGCCACGGAAGGTTAGCAGGAATGACTGGGAATAGAAAGGATTGTCAGTCCTCAGCTGCAAACTCCTTCAGTGCAGGGTACTAGGGTATTTAAATCACTGCTCTCTGCTGAATATAGTCAGGGACCTTAAAAAGCTCAGCATATAGATTTTTAAAACACTTCCACAAATTCATCTCTATTTTGCTACTCTATATAATGTTTTAATCCCAAATTGAGCACATTAGTCATAGAAGAAGTTCAGGATGTGGTCTGATACCAATTTAACTTTTGGACACTGGGAATATTTTCTAACTGTGGCTTACAGTCTCCACATTTACTGTTCACAGGTAAAGACATAAATTATGGTCTCCTATAACTTCTAAACCAGAGAATCAGAAGTCGCCTCTCTGAATATTCAAGAGGTAAATAAAAAAAATAGGAAAGAAGGAAACAAATTACTCTTTCTTAGGACTAGAAATCAGGACAAGATTCCTGATCCACTGGTATCCTCTCCACAACCCAAATGTCCAGCACTGTGAAACCACTGCTCTTCTCTGCATCCTCACCACTTCCACCATCTCCAGGTCCTTGATGATCAGGAACAAAGATCAACTCATGACTATTTAGGCAACTTGTGAATGGCCTGATCGATTTGTATTGGAGTACAAACATTTGACCATTATAACAACTTGTAGTAATTAGGGATATAAAGCTTCACCTCTACAAAGTTACACTGTTCTCTTTTCCATAAGCAAACTTGTGGAAAACTAGATATCTCGTTTGGTGGATGATTGTAAATTCAAGTTTACGAGACAAAAAAATGTTGAAACCTTTGCCTTGCAAGAACAAGTGTTCAGTTTAGTTGAATCCTTGAGTGGTGTGCATCACACCTGAGACTCAGGTGTCTACCTCAGAAGGACTTCTGCTCAAGTCATCCCCATTCAATAAACACCCTAGAGGAAATTCCATATTCCCATTATATTCTTCTATTTCACTTTTCTTTATTCTCCTATTAAAATATTAAGTTGGTTTCCAGAACATACTCAGTAGACATTATATTTATTATATATAATATTATATATATATTACAGAAATATACAATAATAAAAAGGATCATAAGAATTATTATTATTATTATAATAAAAATGTCCAAGTGGACTTATTAACTGCTCTCAGACACTACTGTAGACTTTGATTCTGGAGGTCTTTTTCTTCAAATTGAATATGGCCTCTTTCAGAAGATGGATTTGAGCCACAAATTCTAAGATCACCTTTAGTTCTCATCTTTCTTTGTCAGTGAACAATGTCAATTGACTCAGACTCATCACTCTCAGAGAAATGAATTGTCTTAAAATGTTAAAGCCACTGAGATCTTACAGCTCTCATTGTGTTAGAGGACAACCAGACCCACTGGCAGCTTCTCCATGGATCCCAAATCCTGATTTACCATTTCTGTGAAACCTAAGGCTCCATTTTTCTAGAATATCTCTAATCACCCTGTTTGCCCTGGTCATGCCATCTACAGAAAATAAAATCATTACCAGTTGAAGATGCCTCAATAAACTTAAATTCAAACTGCTTACATAGAAAAAACACCAACATCTAAACCTATAACCCTTATGTTACTATCTTTAATAAGGTTTACTAAGGCTCATGTCACCATAGCAATATGAAAAAAATGAGTTCTCACAGTGAAATTTCACTTCAATATTCCTTCCTCAACCATTTCCAGTCTAAAACTGTAATACAAAATCAAATGTTATTCAAAGAAATAAAGAAGCATAAGAGAAAATACCCAGTCCTTATTCAAGATAAATAACAATGTGATTCTTCCATCATGTAGTAAACATTATTAAATATGTTCATATTAATAGGAAAAGATCAGGTAGAAAACCCAGTAAGGAACCAGATTTAATACCAACATTGTTCTTGCAATTAGAAATCAGTTCTAAGGCTGATTGCTAGATCTAACATCAACAATTCGAACCCTCTGTTGCTCAGAATCATACCTCGTATATATTTAAGGATGTCAGTAGGGTTATTCTGACATTCCACGTCAGGCAAACCTGCAGAACATAAAATGAATGTCAAGCATTTTCCAACGAAGCCACCAAAACCAATGAGTTTCATTTGAGAAACAACTATTATTTTTCAAATCCCCTTCCCATGATGAGTTCAAAAGCAGAAGTGCGTGTTGCCTGTAATGGATCATTTTTGTCTGCATAGAGCTTAGCCCACGCTGATGTTCTTCTTGTTAATAGTATTTGACTAAAAGTGTTCTTTATACATTATATGGCTTAACACTGAAGTTGAATATGAGCCTCAGATGGCATACTAGGAATGTGAAACTATGAATTAATCGCTAAAGCACTAAATGGTGCTTATTTCTTTGCATAGATGTCCCCAAATATTTCCCCAGTTATGTAATCAGAGACAACAAACTTTACACTATTTCATACACTGCTTCTAGTTTCTAGCAATAAAATCAAAACACTGTCACCAGATGATATACAAGGACACTTATGACTTTACACTTTCCATAAATATAGCACGATTAATAAAAACCCAGAGATAGAAACTGGGTTTCAACGTGAAGTTCAAAAAACAAAACAGCCAGAATGAGAGCTGTCTCTTCCTGTCTTAGTGTTGGGATTAAAGACGTTCACCACTACCACCTGGTTTCTATAGCAAACTAGTGTGGCATCTTGGATTAAAGGAGTGTGTCACCACTGCCTGGTCTGTAAGAATGATCAGTGCAGCTGTTTTACTCTCTGAACTTCAGGCAAGCTTTACGTATTAAAATACAAATGAAATATCTCTGCACATACACAAAAGAGAAACAGCAGTGTTTACAACCTGGGAACAGATTTTCCATTGTCCCCATTGATTTATTTATTTATTTATTTTACAATATCATGAAGGGGAACAACAAATGAGCCCAAAGCTCTAAACAAACTTTTATTTTCACCTTCTTCTTACTCCCAGTAAGAAAAAAAAAAGAAAATAGTTTCCAGAGATAGAGATTAAAATATTCCCAATATCAATAACAGAATAACACATATTTGAGTTACTATTAGGTCGTGTTTTAACAGCCTGCATCAAAATTCCAGACACATGGAATAACAAGCCTTACATCATTCTTTGTTGATTTACATTTTATTCTCTTTTAAATTTGATTTCTCTTTTTCCATCGAAAGGAGCTATCTAGATTACTTTTTCTACTTACACTCCCACCACTAGGATGAATAATATTAAATAGAAATACTGAGAACTACAGCATTTTACTGACCAGCATGTTCTTCACTATCTTATTTTCTGAATGTCTAAAGCCGTCTTAACACAATTGTACAAATTTATCTGCTGCTGGCCTTCTTCTTTCATGAAAACTAGCTCAAGGACAGCAAAAGAAATAGAATGGTTATCACTTAAATGCCATACTGCATGGAGATTGGAAAGTTTTTTGTCTTCTATGACAAAATTACAGACCAAGTCTTTTAAATGATTTTCCTGAAGCACTCAGGATGTTGGTGGAAAAGACTGGAAATTGTAAAGAGATATCTTTTTTTTTTTTTTTTGGCACAAGCTCCTTCAGTGCACGATATTAGTATGGTTTCTTTCAGAACTTAAAATACTGAATGTAAAACCAGGAATTCATCTGGACTTTGGTACTGAATACATTGTGCTACACCTAGATTTAGCACTTCGTTCAAATAAAAGTTAAGGCTTATGACCTGCTATTAACATAAACTTTAGCAAACTGGAATAATTGTAAAACCTGAGACATTCATCACACATACCACTGAAATGCACACAGAATTAAAGGTTTTCTTATCAGTTCTGTCACACTGTTGTCAAACCAGTTCATCTCAGTTTGTGGTAGTAAGCACAAGCCAGCGTGTTTAGGCAAGGCTAGGAAGCAATGATTACAGTTGTAATATAATACCAACATCTATGTTAAAGAATTACTGTAATATTTTCTCTTTAGTTTTAGACCTGGAAAACCTAAACTAACTGAAGCACAATTTGTCCCTGGCTCCCCTGAGACATGCGTAGAAACCAAAAAAGCATTATTTAAGTATTTTATAATTTACTTGATAAGAAGCTAAAAGTTCTCAGTGCCTCAGTTGGGAGGCACTTTCTTCCCACAGGCAAAACCAACTGTGCCTGGGACAACAGTGTTCTCATCTAAGATGTGAAAACACAGTAAATATGTCTGGATCAGCAGTAGATGATCAACACACATACATGCACATACAAAAAAATAAGAATCTTTCTCTCTCTCTCCATATATACATATATAATATATATATATATTATATATATATATCTCACAAACACACACAGAGAGAGAGAGACAGAGAGAGGTACATTCTCCCATTTAGATTCAGCTGTCAAAACAAATAATACTACATAATAAAACCTGGTTATTGAGTAATTTTCTCACATTGAAGAAAGTTTTAGTGAAATCAATAGTAAATGGAACAAATGCATACATCATTCTGAAATAGAAAAGACTCTTGTATTTAGTTGCTCACCATTGAAAATAATAAAGAATGCCATAACAAAAAGCAGAAGACTCAGCTTCATGGTGATGACTTGGGATCCAGAAGAAAAGCCTGGTGATCTGGAGAATCAGGCCCTGCAGGGCCCCTCGGGCTTCTGTATTTATACTGTGTCTCATCAGTGCTCTGGACTCTGGCTGGTGTGGCAAACTTGGTAAACACAGATAAACACTGTCACATGTCAAGGACAGGATACTGGCCTTCTCCTTAGTTTGTGGTTTCTGTAATATCTTCTCATAGTTGTCCTTAATATAGATCATGCCATTGATGCCCGTTTTGCCATGCCGTGTAAACAGAAAATCCTGAAACTAAATGCTTCAAGATTAAAACTCAAATGACTCAATGACAATGCTTGATGTGTGCCCTGTTGATCATAGCCACAATCCTAATTCTCAAAGAGCTACATTGTTAAAATGAAGGAAATGAGATTTCATAAGGCCCAGGTGAAGTGTGGATTATATGGCACTAATATGAGCATCTATAAAGAGATAAGAAAATGAACACAAGATAAACATTTAACAAATAATGAAAAATTATATATATGTATATATAAATATATCAATGATATAAATCAAAGTAATATAACATCTCCTGCAAAGCGTTACCTTTATGTGTGTTTGTATACATGCCAATATCTTCACCTACAGAGAACAGTTGTACAATAAGCTTAAGGTTCTTTGCATTTTCTTTACTTTCCAGCTGCTTTCAAACTCTCCTTGCCTTATTTCCAAACTTAGACCTCACCTGCGATATTAGGTTTACTATTTTAAAAATAATGTATAATCCATTACCGATATATTCTCCCCATTCATTTTCCAATAAGACACACTAATCACTAAAGCATGTATGAAAATTAGGAAATGTGAAAAAGGTTTTAATCCCAGCAGCAAAATCCATAGAATATGCCATTTATGATGCACCAATTTATAGATAATTTATGCTAGAATGTAGAAATAGGACACCATTCTCCTCAACAGTAATGGAGAGGCAGAAAGAAAGCTTAGATCCTGCTGTAAAGTTTATCTGAGTACTGGAAGGACTGAAGTATAGTAGTGACTTTGCCATTTGCTTTCTCCAGCCTTAGTAGCCACCAAGAAATGATTTCAACAGTAAAAGGATAAGGAGACTAGTCTGTTGTTCGTGAGAATTGGAAAATCCCGAGGAAAAGAGAAGAGTATTAACCTCCATTTTCTTTTCACTTTGTAACTAATTCTGGGCTAGTTAGTGTTAAGGAAATAAATGAGGCCTTCTCCTCAGAGACCTAACCAACGTGTAAGGAACACGTTACACACCTGTTCCATTGGCCAGCTTATATGTTTTGTTTACATGCTGTGCCCTTTGGTAATTTTGAAACAGAACAAATTCTGAGTGATAAAATATTCTCAATCTTTCAGTGTTTCTAAGATATTGCATATACTAAACCCATGTGAGCTTTCCTTGTAGGCCAGGGATTTAGAGTTTGTGTAGACCTGGAAATTGTAGTGCTGTATGGGTGGACTCTTTCAATTGAGTGAAACCATAAAGACTGATTTCAGTTCTTAGGATATTGCATGTGGATGTGAGACCCAAATGACATACCAGAATATGGGAAACACACATAGAGGAGTCTAGACATCTGGGCTCATTGAGAGTCTAGTCCAAGTATAAGGAATAGCACGAGAATTCAATTGGAGATGGATAATATATATGGTTCCAGTTATAGAATTCATCATGGACAAAGTCAAATGCAATTTTAAGTTTCTGTGTTACCCATGAAGGCCTGCTTTCTGGTTCTCTCATCACTATTATTGATATCTCCCCATATTGTATTTAATACCTTTCACTGTTCCCCACACCCCTATCCAAATTCAGTACAACATTACCTGGTTTAACTTCTGGGATCTACCATTATCATTAAGACATGAAACAAACTGTCATTCCTTGAGCTACCTCATCCTGTTTGAACCCCCAAGCAGAACAGGAAGACTTTACCTGAGCTCTTCCCTGTCCTCTGTGAACTTGTAGTTTGTCAGACACATCTTGTTTCTGCTCCCATTGTTTTCTGTCTTTCTGTTTCCTGATGTCTCCTCCAACACCCAACTTGTCTTTCTATATGTATTCAATTAAGGTCATTGTTTTCAATTAAAATAAATGCTATCAAATGTAGCAACATATTCTGAGACCTGCATGCAGATACCTATTGGCATTGGTGTCTAATCTACGTGCTTTATTGTTAACTCAGATGGATTTCTGCATTACCATGAGCTTTGTAATTAAGGATATTGTGTTGAGGAGTCACTCACATTCAACTATAAAGAATTTAAGTGCTGTTATCTTTCATGACCAAAATTCTACTATAACATGAACATTGTGTTAATAAAAGTTCTAAACATTCACTTGAAAGTCCTTCCAACTTCCTTCTGCTTTTGTTCTCATTACTTTAACTTCACAAAAATGCTGCTTATGTTTCTTGATTCCAATGTCTGAATTATACTGGATGTGAAAGGTGTCAACAATATAACATCAGGACCATTAGAAGAGAATGCTAATGATTTCATTTAAGTTATCTCTTTTATCTCTCTATTGTTCCAAATCTACACAATCAGTGAAAAAGCAATTAATGACTTGGACCCCCACGCTCCCAATTTACTCAGGAGATCTTGTCTTTTTTTCCTTCATATTTAGATTCATTTGTGTCTCTTTTATTGTGGGTCTTCTTTGTTATCTCTGTTCTCTGGAGTTATGGATTCTAGGCTTGTTTTTCTATGCTTTATGTCTAAAAGTCACTTATGAGTGAGTGCACATTTGTCTTTCTGAGTCTGGGTTACCTTACTCAATATGGTTTATTCTTTCCAGCCATTTGTCTGCAAATTTCAAGATGTCATCATTTTTTTACACTCCATTGTGTTAAAGAAATGAATCAAATTATTTGAATTATTAAATGTTATCATAGTCTGTGTTGGAATTAATCAAATTTCATTCTTTAAACTGAATGCAATGTTGCCCAGGAACCCATTCAGGTTGGATACATTGCTCTCTTTATCCCCAGACTTACATAATAATCGTGCATATTAATTTAAGTAACTTATCACATAGGATCATGACATCTAATCCAATACTCAAAAGAGTATTGATCCCAATCTAACATTTTAAGAACATAGTGTCCCTGTGTTCCTTTAGCACTGTTGTCATCTGATCTACATCAGGGTCACTCATTCATCTGTGTTGATCATTTTCGAGAAGTTCAGCCCAAATCACTACTTTATTACAAAACTTTAAGAACAGCTGCCAATTCATATTGCCTTCATATTAAGCAATAACCTCATTTAGACAATGAATTTTATGTACTACTTAGAATTTTTTTCAGTAGTGTGAGTCCAAAAAAATGCTTAAGAATTTATTAACTGAAATCCAAGTGTGATGGTGGCAGTAATATATATACTCAACCACCGAGACTAGAACCTTTCATGATGTTGCTGTCTTGTTTTTTCTAATTTTTTTTTACATCTGAATCTCAGCCTTTTGATGATATTGCATGCATGCAAAGTCGTTTATTATGATTCTCATGTTGTTATGAAAAATTCCACTCTAAGGCAATATATGGAAAAGTGGCTTCTTTGGGTTCACAATTTAAGGACTCAACATCCATCATTATATGGAAGGCATTATGACAAAGCATGAGGCAGCTGGGCACACTACATAAATTTCAAGCCAAAACAGACTTCTTAAATGTTGAGTTGCCAACCTCTTTTTATTCATTTCAGGATTACAGTTTATTGGAAGGGTCTATTTCAAGAGACCCAATCTAGAAACTGATATCTTTCCTTCATGATCCCATGTTCTGTGATATATTTTACAAATATTTGCTTCTAAATTTTCTATAAGCACTGAAATAGTTCCAAGAAAACATCCTAGGTTTTTTCACTAGAGATTTGTTTAGAGGTTGTAGGACACACTTTCCTTCATTTATCTCTCCACTTTTTATTTTCCTCTCCTTTGTCTCTGAGATCGTAGACTCTCATAATTATTTTTCAACTTCATAATCAATATGATACTTCTTACAGGTCACCATGCCACAATTAGAGCAAGTATCATATTTGTCATTGTTTTATACAACTTACAACAATCACACTGTCCAAATAGCCCATGAATGGCCAAACAACACCTCTGAACCGTTGCCTCACTTATATGCTCATTTACCATGATTTCATCTTTAATTGCCCTAACAGTGTTTAGTAATGTATCTGTCCAATTAAAATAAAACAGCAAGCTTCCTCCATACATACTTCCAATGGAATATGTTTCTCTTTAGACTCATCCAAACCCCTTCCAAATTCTCATTGACAGATAAAGTCATAAATTTTACCTTTTCCTATATCTTCTTTCACCATTTAGGAGACATAATCTTAATCAAAACTCAAATCAGCATGAAAAAAAGTAAATATAGAAATAGGTGTTGTCTGGGCTACCCATAAATAATGCAATTTCTCTTCTTTTTTTTTTCATACATTGTTTTGTTTTATTTTTTCCATTCAAGAACATAATTAAAGATAAAAAAAATTTTTTTTTCCTTTCTTCCCCTTCTCCCGGTCCCCTCCCACTACCCCCCACCCCTCCTCCCTCCCCCTTCTTCCTTGAAAGAGGGCATGGTGCCCTGCCCTGTTGGAAGTCCAAGGCCCACCCCCATCCCTC